>VCMS01000012.1:0-66290 GCA_022539475.1 Gracilaria domingensis
AATCATGCTCTTCCAAATGGCTTGCATAGTGTCAAGAGTACAACTCATTCACTTCCATGTACAGTACTTCCCGCAAATACACGTGGACAGCGGCGCCACGTACCGGCGCCGGGGTAGCGAAATCACTGCGCGGCGGCGTGTTTTGGAGTCCGGAAGGCACCGAATGTGGCAGAACGTGCCCGCGGGCGGGGGGGTCGGTCGTGTTAGGGTAGGTACCCTAACACGACCGGACCCCCCGCCGCGGGCATAAATCGCACATTTTTCAAAATCGTCCCAAACGTGCCGCGGGCGGGGGGGTCGGTCGTGTTAGGGTACCTACCCTAACACGACGACCCCCCCGCCCGCGGGCATGTTCTGGCCACATTCTGGCACCCTCCGGAGACCTCCCAAAACATTCCTCCGGCACTTCCTGTACCCACTGCGTCACCTTAGTGCACCATCCCGTCATCTTCACCCTCCAGACACTCCCTAATTTCCGGGATGGTGCACTGAGGTGACCATCCGTCTCTCCACCCTCCAGACACTCCCTAATTTCCGGGATGGTGCACTGAGGTGACGCAATGGGTACAAGAAGTGCCGGAGGAGTGTTTTGGGAGGTCTCCGGAGGGTGTCAAAAAATCGTCCAAAACGTGCCCGCGGCGGGGGGGGGGGGGGTCGGTCGTGTTAGGGTAGATACCCTAACACGACTGGACCCCCCGCCCGCGGGCACATTTTGGACGATTTTTTGAAAAATGTGCGATTTTTTGCCCGCGGGCGGGGGGGTCCGGCGTGTTAGGGTACCTACCCTAACACGACCGGACCCCCCCGCCCGCGGGCACGTTCTGGTCACATTCTGGCGCCTTCCGGAGACCTCCCAAAACACTCCTCCCGGCACTTCCGGCAGTGATTTCGCTGCACACGCCGTGCACATATATCAAACTAGAGAAAACTAGCGCTTCACACCCACGTGATCCGCGACTTTTAGCACAATACGGGACCCTTGCAATAGCTCCGAATCGCGACGTGGCCGACACGCGACGCTATCGCTCCGACACGCGACGCTATCGCTCCGAGCGGACACGGAGACGGACGAGACTGGCAGTGCGCTGGGAGGAGCTGCCGAAAGCGGGGGTGCCCAGCGTAAGTCGCCATTTAAAGGCTCGCCTCCGTTGTTTGCGCTGAAGCGATGGATTCAACCGATGTTGGAGAGGAGATACATCCTATCGACATGAGTGCTCCGCCTCCGGCGTTCCATGCATATGTCAGACTTTTCTTGGTTCTTCGCGATGCTTTGGCAAACAGCGATGGAAGTCCTGATCGGCCACGGGACGTGGGGTTTAGAGGGTTAATAGAGTTCTGCGCCGAGAACTATAAGAGTATTCCGGAGGCAAGGAAGATGTTTGAGGAGGCCACTAACTCCAAGAACCTGCAGAACTTGACACTGCAACAGCTGCGAAAGAGTGTTGTGAATAACAAACCTGTGGAACAGCGATATCTTGTAACGAAGCTTCTTGACAAGAAGGACGGGGATGAGGACCAGAGACTGCGCGATTTTTTCCTTCTCTCTATGGATATGGGTATATACCTACCGGTGCGATGCCTGGTTGGTTATTTCATGACCAGGAGAAAGCAGGTTCTGAAGACGACAGTGTTCATCCCACCAACAGCTGTGAACCCATTTGAGGTCGTTATATACTTATCATACCTCGGCCACATAATGGGAGAGAACGACAACATCCGAATGATGAAGAAGAAACAACCGAAAAAGAAACGAAAAGTGAACCATGCACCATCTGTGTACATACCCACTTTTATGTCGTTCTCCAAAGACAACTGTGATCGACTGGGATTCGCTATCAGTGAGGTCGTATGGGCATGGAGTTGTTTTGCGGCTCATCTTGGATACACGAACGTTCAGCACATGGTGAAACCATACATTTACATGAATATGCAGACGTTGAAGTATACAGCGCTAGAGACACGGGAGTCTGGTTATGCCCCGCCGAGCCAGAGTACTCGATTCAACACAAAGGATGTGCCACAGAGCAGTACTAGTGGATCGGTGGAGACCTTGAGTGATGAATGCGATACAAACCTGCGAATACTGGCTAAGGAGTTTTTGACAGACCTCGAAACCATATGCACCCACGATAGCCTCTATAGCTTACGGGTTGATCAGATGAGGAACTGGATAGAGTTTTCGGAGATACGGATGGATACCGTATCTGGTTCTGACTCCGGTGAGTTGCCTGCTCGATTTCAGAAGTTTTCGGAGTTGCTATGGAAACCGATACAGGATATGCGTCATGCGGCAGGGTTCCATGTCGGCATTCACGCGAAACCTGATATTGAACTGACGAAAACCCCTAAAACTTCCGGTAATGCCGAACCTTCAACAAACGGAATAGTGGTCACGATGTCTTCAGTGAGGAAGACATGATCCGTACGGCTGACTTAATAAGTTCCGCGCTTCGGTCAGGTGGGCACTTCATTATATTCTGTGCCATGGCACAGTTTCATGTGTGGCACAGGATACTTTCGGAAACGGCGAGTACGAAAGATGAAGCTGGAAGCGAAGGTAAACCAGAACTCATGCCTTCGTTTAAAGTGGATTCGAATCCACTGGTGTTCATCCGGGATCGCAGTAATGTTGGAGGGAATCCACGGAAGTTTGGGATACAGCCCGTAATGGAGTACGCCGTTCATGGGGTGAAGCGTGGATTGCGACCATCGGAGTAAGCCAGTCTTACTCCATTTGAGGAGAACAATTTCATTCCTTCCACTTTCCCGGCTAACAGGAATGTAATTGACCGGGTGCCCAAACCGAGAGCGGGGGAGTGGTTGACATGGAAGGTACATGAGCCAGGTAGTTCAGTACCAGGTGGGCAGTACATAAGACCGGAGCAGAAGTCGAGGGAGTTGATGAAGGAGTTGATATGTCGCTTCACAAGACCGGGTGATCTTGTCATGGACATGTTCGCGGGAACTTTTTCTACGGGTATGGCGTGCCTATCGCTGACAAAGCATAGGAAGTTCTTGGGGTGCGAGAAGAATAGGCCATGTTCCAGCCATGCGAAGCACCATCTAACAACTCTTATGGCCGAAGGTATTCGCGGGGGGAAGAATGACATCCTGGTTGAACAGGAGGTGGTGGATGCGGCTTCAACGACCTATGAACGGGTTCCACATCGGGACCGAGGTCGCCTTGAATGGGAGGCTCCATTTGGTTACCCCCAGTACCAAGTGATGCCTGGACATATTACTCAGTTCCTAGGAAGATACTGGAAGGACTGGGACTTTGTCGAGAAGTGTGGACAGCGTACTGTAGATCTTTGGGAGGGGAAGTACCGAGGAGCTCTGAATCTTATGGATATGCATATGCTGTTGACTGTTGAAGCCAATCGCTATCGCTTACATATAGCATCTTCTAAGATTCGACATCCCCGTGCTGGTATGGGGGTGTTCACGGAACATAAGATATTGGCTGGGGAAACTATCTGTCATTTCTATGGAACTTTGGTATACACGGATCTGACGAACCGGAAGGAAAGACACTTAACGTATGGAAGTAGCTGTCTCGGAGCAACTCCAGTGCGGTACAAGTTGTTTTCTATGATGGTCACTGTGACTGGTACGGAGTTTCTGCACCTGAGGAACAGACCAGGACAGGCTCAGGATAGAAAGGAGAGCGAAGTCTATATTGTCCCGGCGTCTTTTTGTATCGGGGGCTACATTAACGACGCCGGATATCATGCCGGGGATCCCGATTTATCGAAGCCCCGGTCAAACAGGACTCGAAGTGCCAATGTGCAAGTGGTGGAAGCGAAGTCCGTGATACAGTTCAAGTCAGACCTTTCTGACTATGCTCTACTTCGTTGTAGAGCAGTAAGAGATATTGAGAGGGGCGAAGAGTTGTATTTCAACTACGGAGAGCAGTACGCCTGGGACTGGGCTCTGGCATTGGAGCAATAGATGAGTTCAGTACCGAATAGAAAGTAAATATGCTTGTGAGTGTTGCAGCTGCCTGCAATACGCGTTGTTGTACATGTACACTGGAGCTCTTCATCTGTAACGGCGATATTTGCGACCCATTGGGCACCTCAAATTCCTAAAAAGCAGGAACTGCGGAGTCTCCCGGAATATCTGAACCATGCACCCCGCCCCCCCCCCCCACCCCCTCCCCCCCCTCCCCAACAATTTCGTTTCATTACCCTGTTTATCTCCACAACATGGGTATAACGCCGAGAAAGCGAAATATTACGCAGCGGAACAAGAGTGGACAGAAGAAGAGAAGAGCATCGGATGATACGAATCAGGCTACAAGCACCGCACTTCCTAAACGGAAGTCGTCCTCGACGAAGGAGAGAGTCAGTGGGCGTCCTTCTACAGGACTCTCTCGCCCATCTCGCAGGGGAGCGTCTTCCGGGATTGCGTCAACAATTCGCGGATCAGCGAACGATGTCGTGCCGTCAACTGCCGATAATGAAAATCGTGCATCTGTCTCTGCTCCTCAAGAAGATGAGGTAACTCGGCCCAGCGGGTCAGGACAGGAGGGCATGACAACTGGAACCGAAGAGGTTCGTATGACACCAAAACCTTCATGTCCCCGGCCGATATCGAAGACCGGGGCTACTGGGGCGCGGGTTACGCCGCCCAGTGGATCTGGACAATAAGGGACAATGACGAGAAGTCGCAAGAGCCCTAGTATATTAAGATCGTCACGTCCATCCCTGTCTTCTAGAACTGGGGCCGCTATGAATCGTATCATGCCTCGCAATGGGTCCGGACAAGGGAGAAAGACAATAAGAAATCGAGAGACAACTGATAGACGAGTTACTTTTCGACCTTCCCCTCTTTCCAGAACGGGGGCCGTTGCAGCTCGTACGAGGCCCAATTCATCTGATATACCATGCCATGGAGGAGGACAGATACGGGAGTTGGAGCTCGGAGCCGTGCCAAGGGTGGACACAGAACGCCTGCAGCCTCTCGTGTCTAAGGCTATGGCACATGAGGATAGTTCCGATAACGAAATAACACCGAATCCTGCGGCATTACCGGGGCCTGTCGCCGAAGAAGCTAGGGAAATAACGGAAGATATCCAAACTGGTGTGAATTCAAGCTCTATGAACAGACCTGATCTTTTAAATGAACTGAATTGCTTGAAAGAAAAGGTTAAGACGCTACAAGAGGACTTGATGGTTCGTGGAATTCTAGTGAAGGTCGCCCAAGAGCAGAGTACGGCTTTGGAAAAGAGGCTTGAAGAGAAGGATCTAGTCATTGAAGGGCTAAGAGGGGCCCTGAAACAGGAGGGAGATAGGAGTACACGTGCTGGTGAACCTGGGCAGACAGGTCGAAAGAAGCATAAAATTGAGGTGTGCGACGAGTGTCGAGGGGTTGCTCGAGCAGTGTATCACAACATGCTGACGTGGGCAAGGAGAGAAACAAGTGAGCTATGGCTCGAAGGTGAGTCGCTCACCCGAAATTGGGGTAACCGTGCCGAGAAGGTGGAAGACGCAACTGAGAGTGGGGAAGGGCTTATTGAGCCGGAGGACGGTGGTTCATACATGGTTCCTAAAAACCCTGTGGAGCTCTTGGGCAGTTTTGGCATGTTCACAACGTCGGTAGAGGGGGGGCCAGATGCTTTGCTGAAGAAAATGGTTGAAAGCGAGTTGAAGGAGTTGAGCTGGGAAGGTATTAGAAAAGCATCTCTTACCGACAGATGTATACTGGAATTTTGTGCAGATATGTGCCTTAGGCAGAGAATGCGGCAGACCATGAGTGACGTCGTGGGCGTTCGTAAGAGAAATACGAGGGATAAACTATTTCTGCTCCTGGGGTACGATCTGATTTGGAGAAGAACAAAGCTGGTAGAAGAGAATGCTGACGAACTCACAATGCAGTTGAAGGAAGCGCAGGAGAACATACTGCGTCTTGACGAAAATGGTGTACCGAACACTTCATGGTGGAGGAAAGCCCCATTTGTTCGTCTAAAGTACTCCAATGCGGACAATGTCGAAGATATGTCGACGGAAGATCAAGACTTGTTCTTCAGAAACCGTGTCGGGGTACAAGTACTGAAGGAGTTTATTGGGTATGATGTGGAAGACAAGGATACGGGCACCTTTTTATATTGGACAATACTGTTGCTCGCACGTTTGGACGCTTGGGTGTTGACGGTTGTGAGCCTTCTAAGTACGGATGTGTCAAGGGGTGGCCAGAGACAGAAACTGCTTACAAAGAAGTTTGCTGAACTGCTACCTCTCTGTTTAAACAATGTTCTGGGGGATGTTGGGCAACGTGTCTTGAGGACCAATTCCAGCGAGTTTCATAATTTTGGAACGACAACGGAAGATTGGACTAAGGTTCTTGGTAATGACATGAGAGAGGCTACATTTGGATATCGAATGCCGTCGAACGGAAGACTTTACCTCACTGTAAAAGAACAATTTTTTATTGACAGTGTGAGCCGAAGATTGGGTTCTATTAGCGATTGTTTTGTTGGTGAATGCGAGGAAGGGGATATGGAGTTCAAGGAAATGGACATGAACGATTTCGGAAGTAACACAGGATCAGAAGAAAAGGCACCACGAGGTGAACATGTAGAGGATGGAGCCCTTAATGTTTAAGGCTGTACAAGATCAACGTGCTCAGATGGTCCTTCATCTGAATCATGATAGAATCGATTGATGTAGAATCGGTGTTGAAACCATTGAAGTGGAGGACAAAAAGGTGCAGCAGGGTAGTTTGACCGAACAACATGGACAGTTCCCTGTAGTGCAGAAGCCGGAACCATCCCGTACCAAGGAGTTAACTCTACGATAGTCTCCGCTTTGGAATGACGAGAGAACGGAAGAGTGTGGTTCTTTTCATCGTCTGTAGCCCACCGTAAAGATAGGCATTTCAATGTGTGGTCGATGTTTGTCGCGGGGGATAAAACCTCGAAATACCGGACGAATGCCACCTCTGGTGAGGTAAGTGCAGAATCAAGGAGAGATATTCGAATCAGAGCAACTACCTGGGCCACCTAAGTCTCTGTATCTTCTCCGCTTAACAATACAGTGGAAAACTTTGGCTTTCTACTGAGACCAAATGCTGGAGAAGCGAAGACTCGTTGGATGATGGGGTATTTGGGTCGTCCCAGCTTAGGGGTAGGCGATTCTGGTACTTGGTTGGGACATAGGCTGCTCTTTCGTTTATCGCATCTTGAGGTATGTTTGCTGCATGGGCATTCTTGGTGTCCTTGGTTGTGAGTTCTCGCTTCGACACCTTTCGCGCTTTACGATGATGGTGGGCTGGTAATCTAACCGATCCCTTTCCTTCTTCTTTTTCATTTTGCGAGTTACTAGGTCCCTCGACTTTTCTAGCGCAACGTTTCTGTTTTGCTCTTATCAATGGTACGTTCCATCGCATTTCAAACGTATCCAACGGATCATTGACTAACTTATGGATACTTTCTGCTTGCGTATACAGGTAAATGACTTTTGATGCGGACGTAGCTCACGAGTTGCATGTGCAGGTTCCTCAAGTAGGGAACCATGCATCTGGGCATGGTTCCCTACATGAGGAACGGAGAGGATGAGGCGCTTCGCGCCTCATCCTCTCGGAGTGCGTATTTGTTCTACCGATACAGCCGATGGTGGAGGTGCAGTCTGCGGCATCTGCCGCAGATTGCGCCTACACCGGCTCCATCATGGGGATATGGTACATGTAATATAGCGAAGTAGTGGTTAGCAAAAGCGGTCGATAGAAGAATAGATACGAATAAAACGGTATGATTTCATAATGGGCATCATCTGTACTAGCACTAGTATTCCATGCGTTGCAGGGTATCATTCCGCAGAAGGTATCGTGTAATGTGCACCTTAATGGAAACTGAACCTATACTTCGCGAAATACCGTTCAGGTAGCCCTCGACTAAAGTCCTAGCATGAGTGGAAAACCCACCAGTATTTACTGCACAGCGATTCTGGACGACCCAAGCAATTATCTTCAAATTTTGAAATAATTGATCTCGACATTTTTTCAAAAAATTTACTGGACGACCCTTGCCACTTTCTGGACGACCCTCGCCAAAAACTAGCATCTGCAAGAGACAGACGTCTCAAAGGAAGGATTCTGTAGAAGATTATTTTTTGTCAAAGCGGAAACTGGCAAAGGACATGTACTGGTTCGCTGCTGCACGATGGCGCTGATCGAAGTTGCTTCAGGGGATCATATCTGACGTCGGTCCAAGACGAAGATGGGTTACGCTGAGTTCGCTGTTCAGAACCTGGGCGTTTAGCAGACGTGCAAAACTGAAAAAAAGGTGAAACAGAAAGGCAGAAAGAAGGGCGAAGAGCGGCCGTAGAAATTGCATCGATTGTCTGTTAGTGAATGGGTTTGTATGCCCTGTTGATCGATGCGAAGCTTATAGAGTTCTGGTGGGCGACGAAGGTGGCAAGTTTCGCCTGTGTGATCCGCTTTCGCCAGGCGGAATGGGATCAGACAGGGCCAAGAGCAAGAACTGTGCAATATGTACCATGGCGTTGGGGATCATGACATATGAAATCGCGGTCGAGGCTCGAGACTGTCGAGTCGAGAGCACACGAGTGGAGAACCGGAGCGAAACGTCGTGGGCGCCGGGACGGATTTGCACGTATTAGCAATGCACACGGACAATAATGCTGCCCAGTGCGCACTGCGCCGTGCGGAGCGAGGACACTTGCTGCCAATGACCAGACCACGCCCGGGGCACACAGGTTGCAAACGTTTTCGAACTTTACAGAAGTTCTTATTTTGAATTCCTAAACATATTCGCGTTCACGTTTCCGTGCATTCGCGAATGCACGCCTAGTTAAGAACGGCCCTGACTCCATCAACATACAATGCGCTTTTGGATCAAGTCTGTAGCACTATCTACAGCCTCTCTAATGTCCTGTAAAAATAACCTTTTGTTACATTTCTCTAAAAAAAAAGCCAAAAAGCGTTCCTACTCTACTAAATCCTATATGTCACCAGCTATTGCTCAGATTGTTTGCTATACAAAAGGGATTCCCTACCGATTTTCGAAAATTTTACCGCATGTCCAGAGGTCTTTTTAAAAAGTTCGTTAAAAAATTGGCACCCTTAATTTCAAAAGATAAAGAAATGAGTGGAAGGGCTACGCGTCCTTTTATAGCGCCAAATACTCGGCTTCCCAAAACAATTAATATACAAGCAGAGGGTAATGTCGATACCGTTCATCAACTGTTTCGGATCAAACGGTCTACAGTTTACCAAATTTTTAATGACACTGGCATTGCACTCAACAGAATTTTACGACTTCCATGAGTACTCGATCGCGAAATAGAACTACAGCAATTTTCAAATCGTTTCAAGATATCAAGAAGGAAATCCAGTCTGTTGACCGGTTGTGTTGGTGCGCTCGATGGAATATCTATTAAGATACGGAAGCCGAGAATGTTTCCAACGACATACTGGTGCAAAACGGGTTACTATGCTCTGCCGGTTCAAGCTGTATTGAACGCTCGAGGAAGATTTTTTGTTTGTATCAGCAATGTGTGTTGGTTCGACACATGATTCATTTGCAATGGCTGCTTCAAGACTGTCCTCCTTTCCCTGTCGTTTAGGTGAAGCCTTTTGGATTGCAGGGGATGAGGCACATGTATGCACAAATAGCCTGTTGACTCCGATACCTGCCACACAAATACGTACATGCTGAGAGAAGGCATTTAATTTTTATTTTTCATCCATGCGTGTTCACGGTGAACAAGCGTTTGGCGGTCTGGTAGGGAGGTGGAGAATATTACAGAAGCCGTTACAATTTACTGTGACGAAGAATGCAAGTATTGTGGTTCTTTGTATGAAGCTACAGAACTACTGTATTGAAGGGGGAAGAGAGGCTACGGGGATTTTCTGTTCGTAAACTAGAAGATATGAACAAGGAGGTACGAAAATGGTACTCAGATTGTGAGGACAGCTTGAGATATATGATATCTGCGATTGGAGGGCAAGGATCTCCTTTATTTGTGGAAAGTTGTACCAGAAAACGAGAGCAAATGGTGGAGATTATGAGGTGTCGTGAAGTCGTGCGTCCTGAAATAACCGGTGTTCCCGTTCAATTCTAAGCATTTCATGGCCTTATATAAATTGCAAAGGTTACAACTGAAAGCTTCAACATTTTTAGCCTCTCCGCTTGCATCGAAGGATGCCTGTTAAGCATATCTAACGTACTGCAGTTTTTGCCATTACCAAAAGCAGCCTTGAGCATCTATCACAGCGTTGCCGCCGTTGTTGCTGCAGCTGACGGCAGATGAGGCAGTCTACGCAGCAGTAGAAACGTCTCCATCAATTCCGTCTTCGTTATCGTAATTTTGGGTAATGGGGCGTAAGAAACGGAGCGGCAGGATGGCATCGGGCATATGATGCAGGTAAGCCTCGTGCGGAGCAGAGAACGCTTCTGTTTTTCACTGTAATATCGTGAGCAGGCGGCTCTGCGTATAGCACTGTGTCTGCATGCGCATCGGAATGTCGGCTGGCACTGCGTCTGAGAAGCGCGCACTGCGGCTACCGGTTCTTTTTGCGGCGGCGTCGCCCGCGTCATTAAGGATGAGATTGAGTTGTTCCCTTTCCCCCCATGACTCTGTTCATTCTATTTCACATCGAGCTGCAAGCTGCATCTTGTCGCACAATGCATTACGTTTTTCCAGCTACTCTTCCGTATTGACTTCTCTTTCGTGGCCTGTACTTCATACCTTGCCTCACGTACTCGGGCAGGTTCGGCGTCATGTGCAACGCGGTGGCCAGCGCGCGTTGGCCGTGCCTCTCGGCACCACCGCCAGCACGGCGTGCAGGCGCGGTATGTCGCGGATTGGGGCGGCGACGGTGCTGACAGTGCCGTCGCCGCCGCACGCTACCAACAAGCGCGCCGCCGTCCGCGAGCGCGCGGGCGGCGACGTCGTGCGCATCGGGCTTTGCGCCGGTGTGTCGCACGAGGAAACAGTCGAACTAAATGACGAGCGCCGCGTTCACGAGGCGCAAATCGTGCGAGGAGTCACTCGTTCCGCACACGGAGTTGATGACCACGCGCGGTGGCGTGGCGATGAACGTTGTGCGGTGGAGGGCGACGTGGCGTCGGTGGCAAGCCACGATGTGTATCGCGGTGAGGGAGCGGGGGAGTAGGGAGGCGAGCAAGTATGGAAGCCGAGAGAGTCGGAGGGCGGTAGTGCGTTGCAGGACGGGGCGCGCGCGCGTGCCCGAATATCAGCCTTCAAACAATTCCAGCGCGTTGAGGATAGCATTCCGATGGCGCGTGGGTCGAACACGTGCCGCGGTGCTCCAGGGCGCTTGTCTGCCACGCCGCCAGCAAGGCGCACTTGAACGGAGAGCACCATCAGCGCCACGCGCGTGGTGAGCCTGTGCGCGCAGCGCATGGCAACGAGCGGTCCGGCAGCCCCCTGTGCGGCGGCCGCTATGATAGCAGCTGGTGGCGCGCGGTGGCGCCCAAATGAACCGCCAAGAAAAGCACATTGCAGCGCACGTGCGAGCCCGCCGCCGCGTGCAGTGGAGGAAGCCAGCCACGTGTCGTCGGCGCACAATACGAAAAGGCGGCGCAGCTGATGGTCTACTTTTGGTCTGCGGTAGGCAGCAGGGATGCGGTTTGTTAGCTTAAGAAAACATATTCAAAGTCATGTGGAGACCTCTTTACTGATGCTGAAGTCCTTAGCTACTTAAGTACGCTGGAGACCGACTCCCAGTACCGGGTTATCACTAAGGTCTTCAGGGGGTTATCGACTCCTGTCGGCCTTGGCCCAGAGCTGGCTGTAGGCTGGAGTTCGTCGCGATATGCGACAGCCGGGTGCGCGGCGTACGAACTCGCTCGCATCAAGAGCGTGCTTGGCACTCGCTGAGCGTCAGTCGCTCTTCCTCTTGTTCGCACGTTGCGCAGGTAAGGGTGAAAACACGCTCCCGTTGGCGCGCACGACCCATTGCTGGACAGGATGATTAACAACTCCGCGTTGGATAAAATCACTCAGTGCTGGGCATGGTTTTGGCTTCGTTAGCGGATTAGCGCAATTTTTGCGCCGGAGAATGTGCCCAATGTCCGAGATTTCTTCTCGTTGATAGGCCTCGCGAGCTGCAGCAAAGTCAATCATGAGCCTCTTCTCGCGTGTGTAGGAAGCCTTCGTGATTGTGTCAAAGATGGATTGGCTGTCCGTAGGCATGCAGATGCGAATGCGGCGATTAAAGCATCTTTAAAAGTAGGTGTTGAGCGTGTATGCAGCGTCAAACGCATCAGCGAACGCGTAGATCTCTGCACCTAGAATCGAGCGAACTACGGGTTTGCTTTTGTAGCTGCGGTACGCGAGAATACTGCAATTTCCCGAATTATCACAGAGCATAATAATGTAGCCAAGCTGTGATGACAAGTCGGGGTTGTTGGCAAATGAGCCATTCGAATATACGCGAAGATAGACACTGCTAGCATCAAGGTGGTAGTGCTTGATGCTGATATCACTGTTTTTCTTCAAATGCTGTACGACGGAGTTCAGCGAGGCAACGTGAGATGCGGTGTACTGTTCTTCAGTAACTTGCGCAAGTTGCGCGCTGCGGCATGCAGCATCTGGCCCGGTGTACACCATCCAGTTAATCTTCATCAGTAGGGATTTGAACCAGCGGAATGAGGCATTGGCATCCAACGGAGAGAAGCAGGCGATTTGCGCGCGTTGATGCAATTCGATGAAGCGCGGTTCGGTGTTCTATAAGAAATTTTTGCGGCTTGTGGATCACGCGCGGATGTAAATTGGATGGTTTTCCAAAAATAGGAGCGCACTATGTGGTGGAAAGGAGGATTAAAATCGCCTCGTATGACCTCATTTAGGGTGCCAAAAGGGAGTGTGCTATGAGTGTAGGAAGAGTGAGAAAGGATAGTGTAAGTGTCATAACGCACTCAAAACAGCCTATCATGCAATAAGAACAACCTAAGCACACCCTCATATGACATTCACAAAATTGAAAAAATTGATAATTTAATATGCACCGCGCCAAAATGGAGGTCGCGTGAAAGGATTAATTAATGTAATGTAAGGGTCTGCAACATCCGATTGCCTTCATGTTACGTTCACAATTTTGAAAATTTTTCTTATAGGGATGTTGATATAAATGCCGGCGTAGAGGAACGACTCGTACTGCTTCGGTTTGGAGTCGAACCGTTGTTCTGTCTTGTCCGTTAATTTCTCAAACTCTTCAATGCCCGACTGTATGCAGTCGTCGACGTAGGTTCCTATGCATTCTTGGAAAGCATCTCCATCGTTGTGCTTAAAGAAACAGTGCATGGTCGGAGGAGGCCTTTTCCACACCGAGATCGGTGAGGGTATGCTGGGTCATGGTATGATACCAATAGTCACGTGATTCAGTGAGTCCGTATATTGTGCGGTAGAGTTTCAGGAGACTGTTAGGTGGTAAATGCAGTTCGGGGGGGGGGTCGGAGGTATACACGTCTTTGGATGGGTGCACTGGCTTGGAGGTACGCAAGAGTGATGTCACGGGACCACACGCGGAAGCGAAACGTTGCTGGGAGTGATGTGATGATGCGCACGGTTTGTAATTTGAGTGACCGGGTGTCATGTACGAGTGCACCCTTTTCGCGGTCGGAATGTCCTTGGGCAATCAATCGGGCCGTGTAGATTGGGGAGGACGTCTCAGCATTTTTGATTGTAAGAACCCATCTGTAACCGATGATATTGGGCTTCTCACCATGAGAGAGGCACTCTGCATGCGCGTCTTCTTTGGAAACAATTGTTTCCACAGAAGACGCGCATGTTTCGAAACAATATTTTAAACGTTTCGCGAATGCAGTCCGTCGAGCTCCTTCTGTCGGGCGGGTCCAAATTCGGGGAGAGTGGAGCGAGGATCTCTGGGCTGTATGATCTCGGTTAACAGTATGGAGGGGGTCCTATAAGAAATTTTTGCGGCTTGCGGATCACGCGCGGATGTAAATTGGATGGGTTTTCAAAAATAGGAGCGCTCTATGTGGTGGAATGGAGGATTAAAATCGCCTTCTATGACCGCATTTAGGGTACCAAAAGGGAATGTGCTGTGAGTGTAAGAGGAGTGGGAAAGGATAGTGCAAGTGTCATAACGCACTCACAACAGCCTATCATGCAATGAGAACAACTTCAGCACACCCTCATACGACATTCACAAAACTGAAAAAATTGATAATTTAATATGCACCGCGCCAAAATGGAGGTCGCACGGAAGGCTTAATGAATGTAATATGAGGGTCTACAACATCCGATCGCCTTCATGTTACGTTCACAATTTTGAAAAATTTTCTTATAGGGGGGGCTGATGAGGTTCAGCGGACTCAGGTGTGATGAAAGCATCGCATTGGGCTTTGAACCTGCGGACAATTGCATCGTCGGCTGAGAGATCTAAAGGGATACATTGGGCAATAGAGAATTGTTGTATACCGGCGTGCGTACGGACGTGAAGTTGTTTGTCATCGACGAAAACCACACGAAAAGGGCCAATAGAGCGCTTCTGCTTCTCGCGATAAACACGGATCCAACCGCCAGGTTCAAAATTGAAACCTGCAGCGGGTGGGACGCGGGCACGGAGGGCTTCGAGAACGCGAAAGCGGGCGACAATTGTTGTGTATTCGCGGCGGGCTGTGTCGAGGGCAGCCATATGGATTCGTTGCTCTTTTTGGTTGAAGTGGGAGGCATATAGGCGAAGTAAGGTGCCAAAGACCAATAGTGAAGGGACGAGGCCGTTCGGATCCATCGTATCATTGATGGTTTTCACTGCAAGTCGGAGTCGTGTATCGCGGGCAAGGAGTGCGAAATCAATTGATATCCCATTGAAGACGGGCCGCAATGGTTCATGATATCGTTCACCCAGGCCCAGACTGTTGTGGCTTTCAACCACATAGGTGATGAGGGAGATTCCGAGAGATGCTGTCTGTTCAGTCTATGCTTTGGACGTGAAGACACTGCCTTGATCCACGTGTTGTTTGTTGGGGGCGCCGGTGTAGACTGTGAGCCAACCGAAGAGGAAGGCCTGCCATACTACTTCTGCAGATTCGCCTGGTAGAAACACGGCGATACAGAATCCGGTCTCAACGTCCACAACCTGGAGGACTGGGTGCTTCTTCCCACGGTCACGGCGGTACATAAGATCAAGAGTGATCTTATTGTTGAAGACGATTTTGTCCGGAGGTAAGGAGACACGGAACCGTACCCGGAGAGTGCGCAACGTCTGGCATGTTCCGCAGAAATCGGCGATGTGTCGGAGGAGTTCCTTGGTGGTGTTGTCGGTTTGTCGGAGTGAGGCACGGCGCAGGAGTTAAAGTAGTTTTGCAGGTTGAAGGGTGGGAAAATTGGAGATGCAGACGGCGGAGCTCCCCTTCGGTGTAGGGGCTGGTAGCAGTGTGGAGAATGCTAGAGGGAGACGAGATATCCCAGACGATAAAAAGATGACCGTTGAGTTTTTGAAGGTGGATAATCCAGTCAGCAGTGCCAGATTCGAGCTGCTGGAGCTTCGTGTCTAAGATAAGGTGGTGTCGGGCACCAATATCTAGCCCAAGTAGGAAAGGCACAGCGGCGTCGACGCTGTCGATGTGGAGGGCAAGAGAGGAGCCATCGGGAAGCAGAATTTGAACAGAAAAGGTACCGAGGGAGTGGTGTATGGCATTCGCGGACTTGAACGACTCATGTGAGGATTCTAAAACGGAGTGGAGATCGCTGTTCGGTTGTTGGGTCTCATGGAGAACGATGGCTTGGGGGAGCCCAACCACGGATTTGGCGTCGCCAGAATCGATGCAGGCACAGAGGAAGGGTTGTTGCTGGGTGGCGATGTGAACGCTGGCCGTGAGCAAGGTCTCCCAAATAACGACAGATTTGGCCGCAGTATGGGAATAATGCGTGGCGTCGATGGTTTGGAAATTGGCAGTGCGAAAGACAGCAGTTGTGTCTTGATGAAGTGAAGGCTGTGTGTGTGGTGGTATGTTGGTACCGTCGGGCCGAATAGATGGTGCCGGAGGGGCCAAAAATGCGATCGCACGCAGAGGCACTCTAGATATGACGCAAGGGGTGGCAGCGGGGAGAGAAGGGTGCGAAGGTTTGGGGGCAATATCATCGAGTCGCGCGGTAGTGTGAGTGTCGAGCGCAGAAGAGATGGTGATGTTGGGCGGGGGAGTGAGGACATTTCGCCTTGGGTTGGAGACGAGTCGGCGGGTCAATTCTCCTTTTAAAAAGGCTGGAGTAGATGGTCGGGGGCTGCAGAAGCAGTGGCGGCGTGGAGAGTTGACGAGGCCTGTAAGAAGTTCGTGAAGTTCGGATTGATATCGAAAGGAACTTCGGCGTAATCATCCGTATTGTCCATTCGAGAGTCATGTGTCTCGTCTGGAGCAAGTGCTGCTGTAGCGGCATTTATGACATGCTCAGGGGTTTCGTCAGCGCAATCGGCCAATGCTGCATTGAGTATGGACTGTACTGTTTCGGCGTTCTTGCCGGTGTCTTCACCCTTGGGGTTGGCGTCATTCAGGCAGTTGTAGAGGGTCTGTGCAGCTTCTTGCCACGGCGAGAGTGAGGGCAGTCACTTTTCATGTGCCTCTTCCGCCGACAATAGTAGCACCTGTCGCTAGAGCGATAGCGTTGGTGGGACTGGTATGGTGCCTTCGACGTACGGTGTAAATAGCGAGAGCGCGTTGGACGAAAGGAAGGAAGGTGGATTGGACGCCCGTAACGCCGGTTGGCGTAGTTAATGTCAATCGTCTTATCTACATTCCCGAAAACAGCACGTTCATTCCCAGAGGCCTTCTGGATAGAACACTATCGTTGAGCGCAGTCAGCGATAGCCGTGGAGAGGGTTTAGAACGTAGGATAAGTCGTTGATGGACGGTTACATTCTATGGCACACCAGTCTTGGCCTTCTAGCGATGCGATCAAGAGTTTCCGTTTGAGGTGTTCACCACGGAAATCATTAGGGATGCGTTCGAAGTGGGCTTGAATTTCCGCAGTCAACTTGCAGAAAGCCTCATTGATGGACGTCGATCCATCAAAAAAGTCGGATATGCGGAGACTTTGCAGGTAATTGAGCACCCGACGCAGTTTAGCTACAGTGTCAAATCGCTCAGACATTAAAGCACTTGCCTCACAGAATCCTTGTGCCACAGGTACAACGTATTTGTTGTAGTGTTTGTGTTCTTCCCCTTTGATCGTGAAAGACACAACAGGAAGTGCTTCAGTGTCAGTTAGATTATAGACATCAATGACGTACTGTTGCAGCTCTTCAGCTGTTTCAGCCGAAGCTTCTGAGACTATTCCTTGGAACCGGTTGTTCTTAAAGTATTGCGAAGCGTGTTTACTGGCATTCTGCAATGTGTA
Source organism: Gracilaria domingensis (assembly GCA_022539475.1). Taxonomy (NCBI): domain Eukaryota; phylum Rhodophyta; class Florideophyceae; order Gracilariales; family Gracilariaceae; genus Gracilaria; species Gracilaria domingensis. Next base: position 17,349 of record VCMS01000012.1, read on the forward strand.
CTCACAGGTATTGGTGTTATACGGTTGATACGAATATGAAGGGTCAAAGTGTGGTGGTGGATGGTTAAATTGAGGATTGGGGAGAGCAGTCCGTGGGTTCGAGGTATGAGGGGCAAATTGGGTTGTAGGCCCGTGTGCTCTGTAATGGGCAGTATTGCTTGGTAGCGCAGAAGGGTTGGGGTGTGAGAACGGTTGCTGCGCCGAGGTGGGCAGCATGGACGATGATGGAACGGCAGCATTGGGAGCAGGGGGCGGAGCGGAATCGTGTCGTTCGAGGTTGAGGTTCTCGAGAGCGTGACGAAAGTTTTCGTACTGGGCGGCAATTTGCGCCTGTTGTGCTTGCATACGCACTAGAGCCTGTTGCATATTGCTCAGACAGCGCTAAGACCGGATCCTCCTGGGGAGTTGCGCATGGGCGGTGCTTGGAGCGCCAGTTTGAGGGGTAACCAGCTGATAGAGCATCGAATTCGCTTGCTGCGGAGGACGAAATTGAGTGCTTGATGCCATGGGAGTGTTGTTGCCACTGTGTCAAGGGTGCGGTCGTTTTTCGACGTCGATTCCGTAGATGAGCTGGAAGAGATCCTATTCGTCTCCATCTTTATAAAGGGCATGGGGAAAACGCACAGTAGGGCTGTACTAAATAGTATTATTCGGAACACTTATACCAAAGGCTTGAAGCTTACTCTCCAGCGCACGGGCACAGTTCTTTCGAACCGCTGGTTCGCAGAGTAGGATTGGATCGAGATCCAATCGTAGGCGCTCCAGGGACAATTCGAGGGAGGGCTTTGTGCGGAGGATTTCGCGAACAATCGCAGCAAAGATGAGTTGTGTAGGCGACGTTACTTCAGTTCGGGGAAGAAATGGGTAGCATTTCCAACTGGAGAGGAGAGCTCATGATACGTTAGAGATTGAACCGTGTTGTTTGCGGCGGTGGCGGCAGTGTCAACGTTGTGGGAAGCGGCAGGCGGAGCAGAGGCGGTTGTGGGCGGATTGGTTGCTTGGTCGGAAAGACCGGCTTGGTCAGCAATGGATTGATTCTCGAGGTTCATTGAAGAGATCAATTAACGAAAAGAGGTCAATCGATTGATGGTCTACTATTGCTCTGCGGTAGGCAGCAGGGATGCGGTTTGTAAGGTTAGGAAAACATATTCAAAATCATGGGGAGACCTCTTTACTGATGTAGGAGTCCCTAGCTACTGAAGCACCCTGGGGACCGATTCCCAGTACCGGGTTATCGCGAAGGTTCTCAGGGGGTTATCGACTCCTGTCGGTTTCGGCCTAGAACTGGATGTAGGCTGGAGTTCGTAGCGATATGCGACAGCCGGGTGCGCTGCATGCAAACTCGCTGGCATCAAGAGCGTGCTTGGCTCTCGCTGAGATTCAGCAGCCTGCATCACACGCTCTGGCGTCCATTTGGCCAGCAGCTGACGCAACAGCGCAACCAACTCCTGTTCACCGTCGATAAGCGTCCCGTGCATGTCGTGTACCACGCGCTGAGCAGCAGCGCGCTCAGTGGCAGCCACTCGCAGCCACAGAACGCAATGCGCTTGCGCTCACGCTCACCGCCCCCGCGCGCGCGCACTCCAGCTGCGCAGGCAGCCCTGCCCACATGGTCTGCATCTTCAGCACGTACTTGTTCACGTACGTAAAGTCTCGCGCCGCTTCAAGCATACGCTGAAGTAGCGGTCGCCGTCGCAGCCGCCGTTGCGGCCGCCGCCGTCGCCGTTGCAGCCGCCGTCGCCGCCGCAACCGTAACCGTGGCCGCCGCCGAGGCCGAAGGCGCCGTTGCCATCGCAGCCCGAGCGCGTCGCCTCCTTCTTTTCATTCTTTGCGCGGCGTGTCCGCGCGCATTGGCGCGGCGCGCCGCATCTACAAATACAGCACCTCGTTGCCGCCTGCGCGCCGCTCGCGTTTCCACCGCTTCCGCCCGACTCTTGCGCCTCTTTTGGGGGGGCTGGGTTGTGATGAGCGAGTGCTACGACCGGTTGGGACGTAGCTCGAACGACATGAGTGGGCTTTTATAGACATGATGACATCGGATCGATTGTGGCAATATCTCGCATTTCAGATGAAGAAAGAATCGGCCAGAGCAGAGGAAGGCGAAACGTTCAAAAATGTGCTCGAAATGATGCGTTGTGACGCGAACCACAACCGAGTGGAGCGGTGGCGCTGGGGACATGCTCCGGTGCGGCGGGGAACCGTGAAATGTTGAATCTCGTCGCGGGACGGGACTCATAGGCACGCGAGCTGCGCAAGGAGAGGCAATGAATGCGATATGAATGAATTTAGCGCGCGGAGGCGGTTGGCGCGCCTTGTTCGATTTTTGCGGCACTGGTGTGGCGGCGCCGTATGCGTTGCTGGCGTTCCACGCGCGTCTCAGAGCCGCTGCGCGCACAAGGAGCGCGCGAATATGGCTTGGGGAATGACGGGCTCGCGGCGGGTGTACGAGACAACGGTGCAGCTGTGGAACCTCGTAACTGCCGCAGTTGTGTGGGTGAGGGCGCGGGGTGCGACAGAGAGGGGGGCGCAGCGGATTTGTCGGCGAGCGCGGCTTGTATTGTATAGCACTGAAGGTAAGAGACGCAGCAGGCGCGAACAAACGGGTAGCGACGCTGGTGAGTGGCGGCGTGACGAGGGAGAGCAGAGGGTAGGGCGAGAAAGGCTGGCGGCGAGGCTTCTGTGCGCGGCGAATTGGATATACGCGGCGCGCGCGAACGGCGAGCGCTCGCGACGACTCATCGACGCGCTCAAACTCGTCAGCGCGGCAGCCAACTGAAAACGCCATTTTGGTGATGGCGTCGGCGGTTACAGCCAAAGGAGGCAAAAACGATAAAAATGAAGTTTGCTCTCGTAGAGTACCAGTCCAATTGGACGAAGAAGCACTAGTCAAATATAAACTTACAGAGATATAATGCGGCAGAAGACAAGCAAACAGAACACGAACACAAAAACAGGGAAGGAATACCAAACGATAGACAAAAAGATAAAGAAGAACAAACAAAGGTAATATATGTAATGAGATATGAATGGAAGTGTGTCAGAACTTGACAATGAAAAGAGAGACCTGTGCTCTAAAAGATAGTAGTATTGCTCTTCTTTCTTCCTCGTTGATGACATGGCCAAGCAGTTTGATACGGGGCTGTGCGAAATCACATTTGGATATTTTTATCTTCAGACTATGACTTGCAAGGATCTCGAGCACCCTGGTTAGGTCGTACAAATGTTCTTCCAGGCTTCTCGAGAAGATAACAACGTCGTCTATATAGACGCGAGCAAACTCTACCCCATGAAGGACCGCGTTTATCATCCTTTGAAACGTGGCTGGGGCATTCATGAGACCAAAAGGTATGACTTCAAACTGGAAGGTTCCCTGACGACAAACAAAAGTCGTCATTTCTTTGCAGTCATGGGCCATGCGCACCTGCCCGTATCCGGAGAAAAGGTCTAGGGTCATGAAGAACGAACAACCACCCAAATCGGCAAAGATTTGTTCCATGTTTGGTAGGGGCCACCTGTCAGGCGTCGTGACCTGGTTCAGAGCTCGATAGTCGACACAAAACCGGGGCTTTCCATCCTTCGTATATGCGATGACAACTGGGAAGGACCATGTAGAAGTAGACGGCTTGATAATCCCGGCGAACAACATTTTGTCAACCTCTTTCCGAACAACTTCGTCATGCTTTGGGGGTAGCCTTCGGACCTTTGAATGAATTGGGGTCTCGACACTCAGGTCAAACCTGTGCGTTCCCGGTACGTCAGAGGGCCTAGGATCGTATAAGGACCACGCTATGACATCCAAGTTATCTAGGACAGCAAGGAGGTCCTCTTGTCCACCTTTCGGGAGGTGGGAGATCCGTTCTCGGATCACCTCCTCCTTGTCGGTGTCGGGGGGGTAATCACGTCGGTCGAGTCGGTCGAGTGTGCGACCAAGTGAATCTTTCGCAATTACGTCTTGCAGAGAATACTCAATGTCCTGCGCTGTGCACGTAGGCTCAGCCACAACTCCTTCGTCACGGCTTGGGTCGTCCGGTTGTTCCCCATCTACTGGGGTTTGGGTGCTACTTTCTTCCGGAGATAGTTCTTCTTCAAATGCTATGACATAACCGCCGGAGTCATCGTCCTCCAGTATTCCTACACGTTTGAGCGTTAGATTCTGTGCCTCTAGATGAGGGGGATGCACGGGTGACGGTACTGGATGTCGCAGTTGAACCCGCACGTCCAAGAAGTCAATAACCCACTCGCCTTCGGCTAAAGGAAGCAGAACTACTTCGTCTCTGATCGGGATAGTAAGGACAGGGTCGCGGTAGAGTGGTGAGCCAATGAGGTCTTCTTCCTCTGGTGAGGAGTCATCCTCATCGTTACTACCGTCTGGGAACTCCGCCGGGCTCTCACCTACGGGCCCACCGTCAGGAGACCGGACTTCACTGTCCTCGCTGGCCTTATTAGCCCTGGGTGCAATACTTGTAGGAATCACGACATTCACATCTTCTGGCTGTACGCTGGTATCCGGAGACTCGCTCTGGAAGGAGGAGGGATTGGGTCCGGACCTTTCTTCGATAGGGGGATCTGCCTGCACTTCTTCCTCCGCGTCTTCGAATCGTCGATCTTCGTCATCATCGTACTGGGAGATCAGCTGGAGTTGCTGACGCGGTGCTGGCCCGACTGCCACCCTTTCTACCTCTGGAGGAATCCGTGGGCCATCGGATCCGGCAATATGCACATCATTGGTATGAAGATTCTCCCCAAGCTCCGCGGTCAAACTATCCAGATGAATCTGAGTCCCGATGTACGCCAGGTGAGGTTAGGGCCGTTGGAATCTTCATCATGAGTCGGTCGAGGGGCTTGGACAGATACTTGGGGTCCTTCGGACGGTCCGGCTCGGGTGAGTTGCGGTGTCACATCGGCGGGTTCTTCCTGACCCTCGTTCTCCTCTTCGCCATCCTGGGATCCTGCTTCTCCATCTCTTTCCATTACTGCCACCAAGGTCACTTCGCCGCCACCAGAGGTTCGCTGCTTTGGAAGAGGGAGGTTAGCAAAGTCCTCCGACTCGTCTTCCGGATCAGACGAGATAGGATCAGAGTCTGACGTGAAATCTTCGCTATCGGTCTCAGACAACGGGACAAATGCTTCTAATCCGGAACGATCGGAGTCGAGTCCTATAAGGACGTGCTTCTTGTTGTAACTCATGGTGACTTCTTGCGTGCCAAGATCGATACAGGCATACAGCTTTTCCAGCGTAAGATTCCGGATGATTACATTGAAGGGGGGTTTTTCGATAACAAGGAACTCGAGGCCTACTCGGAGGTCATCGAACCTTACAGGAACGCCCTCTAGAGTACCACCCATGCGGGCAACATTACCATCAGCCACTTTACTTGTCCTCTCCGTGGGGTTTGGAGTCAGTAGCAAATGGTGTGCTAGCTCTGCTGATATTACATTCGGGACAGCGCCCGAGTCCAAAAGGGCTTGGGCCATTGTCCCATATACTGTAATAGGCAAAACCCTAAGACGAGATTTTTCACGCTCGACCTGGGTAGCATTGACCTTTCTGGTCGTCGAACGGCCAGAGATGATTCGACGCAAATCTTTCTTGGCCGTATTGGCGTCCCCGCGAATGAGTTGACCGAATGTGAGCCCAGTCAGGGCATTCGCGAGCTCCTCCATCACTCTTTACTTTCCATTGTGCTCTTGGAGCATTGACTCACCAGAGAGCTTCTTTGTGGAGGTCTTCTTAGGCTTTCCAGACCGATTACGCGGAGCTGAGCGAATCAAGCGAAATAGAGTGTCACTAGCTGAAGAGACTTGGCGGAAATTTCACCCAACACCTTGTCTAAGTTCATACATGCCAATGGTTACGGTATATTAAGTTCCGTTGATGGAACGTTGAGAAGAGAAGGAGAGTCAATTCCAGAAGACGTTTTGAAGTGTATGAAGTTCATTGACGAACGTGTTGGTTTCGGACTTGTCACAGAGGGTGATGTGGGCAACGTGGAGGGGAAAATGAAAGGACTCGGAGACTACAACTTTGGTGTGTCGGCGAATCATGGTGCTTTCCTCCATTTCTCTGACGAGAGAGAAAGTAAGGCTACATTCAATGATCAGACCCTTGACCACACTGTTGGAGGACTACTGTTCCTGGCAAGGGATTTGAATAGGAGGCATGGTATTGTAAATGATGATGAGAAGGGGTTCGTGGAGACCAGAAGTGATAGTGGCCTTCCCAATTTCGTGTACAACAAACTGTGGCAGTGGAGAGAAGAAGTGGATTCTGCTATTGGGGACCTGTTGCAGGAGATAGATGCGTTTGTTATCTATCCCGGCCATAAAAGTTGCGAGATTGTGGACAAGCGATACACAAAAAGAAGCGGAGGAGCAAATCTTGTAGATAATGAACCGAGATTTATTGATACGGATGACGTCGTGACGTTCAGAAGTGCTTTGAGCGACGGTCCTTTGCATAAGGTAGGTGTGTACGGCGTTTACGTAAAAGAAGAGGTGTATCCCGCGTGGAGTACAAAACCTGTTGGAAAGCGTGGAGGATGTACATTCGACAATTATACTGGTCGCTCTGTTGTACGGCTACGAGGAAAAGCAGCACGATAAAACACACCAAAAATGGTAAGGGGGTATTGAGATATATACGATCCTTTTATTACTGAGGTTCTAACTCCTAACAAACTATTAGAGACATCGTAGCACTTGAAACAAATTCCGGGAGCATTTCTAAACCATTGACACCTGCATTTTCTGTATCCGTACAGTTCTTCCACTCTTCTGATGGTCTCATGCACGTCCTCTACCCCATCAGCAAGGTATGTTACGGCTGGTATAGGGTCGTCTCCCTTCATATGAACTGCCAGGTTTTCCATTTCATATAGAGGACCATCATTGGAATCATTCCCGAAAGCAAGGATTAAATGTGTTTCGAACTGGCGGTCGTTTTCAACCAAGGCCAGCGCCCCACCCCTAGCAAAACCCGTTGTCATTGAATCATAATGAGGCGGTGAATGAAATTGATGCCTTTCAATAAAATGTAAGGGCATTTTCGAGGAATTCAATTTTTTCAAAAAATCACACTCATAGAAATGTCATTGAAACAAGAACTTACTTATATTTCAATGACGTTGCTCATATTACCTTATTAAATCAGTCATCTTGTCTGCAAGTCTACTGAAAACGCTTTTAGGTTTCCCTTAACGAGTTGTGCCTGGGCACTGTTTTTCGTGAAACGAATGTCCCCTATGTCACAGTTTTTATCTTGAGGGTACGCAGCCAAGCTTGGAAAGGATGTCAACACTTTTGTAATACCGGAGTTGACTTCTGGTTTCCGCTTCGACAGTCCATTGTACGTGAAGTTAGGGAGTCCACTGTCTTTTCTAGTGCTCACAACTGCTTCTTGACGCTCTTTGACAAGTCCATGCGATTCATTTAATGAGAGTGCAAGTCTCTCAAGTTCGGCTGCACATCTTTCGTAGCCTTCCCTGTCAAGATTTTGATCAATTTCAGTACCATTGGATAATCTCACCCGGGCACCTTGGTTTACAGAGATGCCAAAAGTGTAGCCACTCAGGTGCTCCATGAAACTCTCGACACCCTCTATACCCCGCCCAGTAGCAATTCCGAAACCAACGCGTGCATTGATGTACTTCATGCATTTGACTGTTTTGGCAGGAATGTTGTCCCCAGCTCTTCTCAGAGTACCGTCAATATCACTAATCACAGCGTAGCAATTTTCGACTATTTCGTTAGCTAGCTGCTGAGGAATTACTTTTTGGGCTCTAACTTCTGAGTTATACATGTTTTGAAAGCTTTCGAAAGGGTTCGTTTTGCAAATGGGTGTGGGTATACGATTGAGAAGGATGTGATTGATGTTCACAAGGTGTTTCGTAATATAAAAAGAGTCTATGAACCACCATATACGGGTATTGTAGTACTGTTTTAAAACGTTACTAGGACGAGAAGCTTTTGCATCGATTTGCAGCAAAGAAAGGAAGATTTAGTCCTAACTTATATGTACGGGATCAAGTGGGAAAAGAAAACTATGAATATCTTCAACATGAGCTTAGAAATGAACGAGAGTAAAACGACCTCCATTAGAGGTTGAAGCCCATAAGTGGTGTACCTTACTTTATACGGGTGCCCCAAGTATTACAAAGGCTTAGTTCTTCAGAAATATCACAATTTTTGTACTTGTTTCGTTACCAGTATCGTGCACTTTAATGATATGGAATGACCATTTTCCATCTAGCAAAAGCTTAGCGAGGTATTAGTGATAAGGGATGTAGGATTTAAAAGGGCATATTTGAACCGCAGAAGGACGAACAATATAAGTAATGTAAAAGGAACAGGTCGTTTAGATAAAGTATGTTTTATGTGCAACTATCTTCAAAAGCTTCGTCCCCACACCAATAAGGTCTAGAACACCGAAACGTAATGTGTTCTAACCTCAAAGCTGGGTGATGGGGATGGGGATAACTTTTCCTTAACAACTTTGACCTAGTTTATATGAAAAGGAGCTAGGTCACCGCCTAAGATGTTTCTTTCTTGGCGGGAAAAGTCGTAGAAGTACGCGTTCCTAAACTCAAAGTCGGAGAAAGAAGTAAGGAACCCCACGAGAGTTTTCCCATATGCAAGAAGTCGCCGAACGGTTTCTTCCAGGTTGAAAGTAGTACCTGTCTTAAGCGAAACTATCTTCAACAACTATTTCATTATTGTGAGCACAACCGTACTGCACTCCGTAGTCACTACGTTCATAGGAATGAAACCTCTTGAGGCCCCGACGATGTTGAACGCGGACAGCCACTAGAGCGTCTCATAATAGCTTACGAGATATGTGTCTTCGTCGACAACCCCGCAAGTGAGACCCATAGACCTAAACCTGTCTGCGACGTTGGAGGCCCACTTTCCTGTTGCGACAGTGAGACCATCCGGACTTTGAGGAGTGACACCATCCTGTGAAGCTGCGTTTCTTGAGAGGACACCAACGTATAGAACAACTTTTGAACATTTGTCCACACCGAGCTTCGAAAGCAATGGTATGATGTCTCCATTCTGAAAGAAAACGAGATTCTCTATGAGCGAATAAGGGCAAGCCTGAACTACGGTCTCCAGGGTGTTCGTTCTTTCGCAAACTAGCATCGGTACATCAGAAAGATGAGAGGTAGCAGCCATGCTGCAGAATTATTGTGCAGAAATGACCATATCTTGTTCGTTCGCTAGCATGGTATCTATACGCTCCTTTCCAACGATAATGGCCCGAATCCTTCGGGTCGGAGATGAGGCCTGGGGGACGTCAGAGTATCTGGGACTCGGAGACGGAGTCGGAGGCACATCGGACTGGGAGTTCATTGCAAATGTTCGATTGTTTTTGTGTGAGGATAAAGATGGAAGATACGGCGGAGAACTGCTGGGGTAAACAGTGATACTTAAGTACAAACGGTTGGTAAGCGCAGAACGCGATCATGGTTCACCTTGTGAAAGTGAGCGAAGTGTATGATATGTGATTGTACTGAATGAATGATAGAGCTTGTATGAGACGAGAAGCCACAAAGTGTGGTGATGTTTTATGAAAAGGAGGTGGAAGAGTAGAAAGTGTACAATGAATGAAACAGAATTCGAACCTGAGTTGTAAAGTACGAGTTACGGGTAGCTTGAGTACAGGATGAGAGGAGCCATTTTGGCTTCACACATGACGTGAACGGGTTCTATAGCTTCACTCTGATTGCCATAATCTTCTGGTTTTCGAAAGGCTGGTTAGAGACAGTAGCATAAAATTATTTTTTATTACATTGTTACCTTTATGTGTTGCCACAACTATATTCTCCGTCTCTATTGGAGATGTATTTCTCTTATGTCACAATACGGAAAGGATGTGAGAGAACATCAATATATTCTCAGTGGATGTTGAGAGGGAGGGTGAACTACTTTACGGGCTATCATTATTACCCATCTGGTGTCGAGTGGTGACATATTCCTTTTTTTTCACAACTCACACAGGATGTGACAGAAGAAGAAGATGCCCCCAGTCGAGACGAAGGGAGAGCTACTCTAAGTACAATCACTAGTCCCCAGCTTGCCTCCACTGGCGATATCTTCCTGTTTTGCCAAAACCACCGAGTGAGGTTATGGCGGAAGAGAAAAATATCGCCGGTCGAGGCGAGGTCGGTGGAGACTATGTGAGCGTGAAGGAGGGGACAGAGGGGTGGCGTTTAAATAATGGAAGGCGCGGAGGTGTACAGTAGATGTTTTTGCGGGAATTTGGATGAGGGAAACAGGGACAATCATGGTGCTGGATATAGCCGGTGCGGTTGGACAATGGGGATGGACAGCACAGCGTAACTCGATTGCACTGTATCGCCGAGAAAATTTCGATCCATTAACTACTTCTTCTTCTGAAGATCTCGAACGGATATGTGAAGGATGAGGAGCTGTTGGCGCTGTTGGAGGGGAAAAACGTACCGCCGACGGCCTCACTAAGGCGGGATGAGGACATGATTACGGCGGCTGGTGGGATGTCGCAGAAGAAGGAAGTGACCGATGAAGGAAAGAAGTGTGAGACGAGGAAAGGGGATGGTGATGAGGTGGAGAAGGGGGTAGAATTGGAGGTGGAGGGGTGGCAATGGAGAGAAGGGGTGCGGTGCATTTGATTCAGTTAGAGGTTGGAGACCAGATGGAGAGTGGGGGCGGAGAGGGTCACTGGGAGATGCGGTTTGTGGGGGAGATGAAGACGAGGGTGGAGATGTTGGGGTTGGTGATGAAGGAGCGACTGGAAGATGACATTGTGGAGATTGTAACGGAAATGGGCGGTGTGGTGCTGAGTGGGGGTGGTAGTGGTGTTTCGGTTGAGGCGATTTTGAGCCTGCGGAATTCGTTGTCGGTATTGGAAGTGGAGATGAAGAATCATGTGTATGGGACAGTGAAGTGTGCGGTAAGGGAGGTTGGAGAGTTGCGGGAGGAGAATACGGTTCTGAACGAGAGGTTGGACATGCTGGAGAAGGAGGTGAAGGATCCGGGCAAGAGGCAAAGATTGGTGGAGGAGAAGACGGCTAAAGGAGGTGTGGAGGGAAAGATGGGAAAGGGAAGTGCGGGAAGGGTGGCGGTGCAGGAGGGGTCCACTGTGACACCGAAGACAAAGGATGGTGGGGTTAGGGATGGGAAGAGCCGTCTGAAGAAGAGGCGTAAGGAGATGAAGAAGGGGCCGCGGGAGGGAGTCGGGGTTCCGGTGTTGACGGGGTTTAGGAGTGCGGCATAGGTAGCGCGGACGGCGAAGGGGATTCTGAGGGGAGAGGGGGAGAGAAGGATGGGAGGGATGTGAAGCCGTTTTGGGGCGAGGCCAGTATATGAGAATGGGGAGAGTTGCCGACCTGACTTCTACAAAATGACGTTTGCGGAGACGGAGAGGGAGAATGCGAACGCGTGAGGGGCGGAAATTGGGTAAAGAGTAAGGGTGGAATGGAATGGGAAGAATCGGTGGGATGATTGAGGTGGGATGAGTTGCGACTGGCATTGCAACATGGGAGAAAAGGGAAACGCAAACTATCACCAGCGCAGATTTGAGAGAGGGTCGCGGAAAAGAGTGGATGGGGTGGTGCGGCGAAGTAGAACCTCTACAAAAACTAGGGGACCTAAGAATGAAACTGCGCAAGATGGAATTTAATATTCCAAAATTTCTTAATTTTTTTAGTGCCAGCCTCTGCCACCCCCTCGCGCGCCTCAAATAGCCCAAAAACTAGCTTAGTTTCCAAAGCGAACAGACAATATTCCACTTTGCAGAACACAGACGAATCTGCGTCATGGGCGGTATCTTTATCGCCCGTGATAACCGAACCTTTTCTGGAAACGCTACTCTTCGCCAGTGGAGGGCGACGTAGGTCGGCGTCGAGACCAGATTTGGAACCGATAATCGCCACTGGACGGGTGCGGTAGAAGGAAACCTTCCGGAGACCAGGGTAAATTGCCTTCACGTATCCGTCGATGAAAGAGGTCCCAAGGAGACATTCGGCACCTATGGTAGGACAGAAAAGGAACCAAGTATGGACCCGAAGATCGCCAATCTGTGTGCAGAGAGAAATGATTGCTTTAATATCCATTGGTCGTTTTGATGCATCAGTTATCCATGGACTCCTTCTAACCTTCACCTCGTGTTCTCAACCAGCCGGTCAAACCCTTAGATGGACCACGTTTGGCCCTGCTGTAGTGTTTAGGACGCTGGTAACGACCCGTGATCCTGAGGCAGTTAGACCAATGGTGTGTCTCACTTTGTAATTCTCGTTCCGTAGGACACGTATTGGAGAATCCGCTTCCCTGTCCAGTTCGTCACACCATAGTCCGAAACTTCTGTATTCCTTTGGTGGCATCGATGGTTGAGTATCTGGAGGCCTCTGAAACTCCATTGGACAAATTTCTTCACCTTCAGCGATAACGCTAGAATTCTGAGAGAGGCGGCGCGCCTCAAGCAGCTCCTCTATGCGGTTTCCGACTGAGCTTTTCCACCGGTGGTGTACGTGTGACCACTGGCCTGCACTTCTTCTGGAACATCCGTCCGGTGTTCTGAGGTGGCATCATCCACTGGATTCGAAATTGCAATAACTGTTAGAGCCTTCACTGGCATTTCCAATGGTGTGGAGTACCTCGACGTGCCAGCGGACGATGTATGCCACGGAGCCTGACGGGTGAAAACTCCTTCGGATCGCCTTGCCTACGAGTTTTCGTTACTTAAGGTCATGAGTTTGTCCTTCGTTTCCTTCGGTAAAAACGTCATGCAATCGCATGGAGTAACCGTTGACCGGCAAATGTAGCAGGCGTGACGGGGGCGTTTGAAGACGTCTCTTTGAGGTTGGGTAGGAGAATACTTTGGTGTAGACTGTTCAGGAGGAGTTGTTATTCCCTTTGATGGTATGGAAGGCGCGCCTGAAGCAGCTGAACCAAAGGAAACTGCAAGAACGTTTCCGTCGTTCTCGTATAAACCGGAGGTACTGCTTTCCGAACTCTCAACCATATGGGCCTGGGAGATTTTCTGGACAGGTGTCGCTTTTTCTCTGGCGTCATTATCAGTTGACCGGCGGGAATTTCTATAGGTTTTGCCATAAACGTCGTCATAATTCACCAAATACCTGTAGGAGAGGTTGGAATGATCCGTATTGTGATTTCGAACGTGCATCCTGATGGCAGGCAGCAATCCAGCGCTGAAGCGCTGCTTCAGTCGATTCTCGTAGAACAAATTCCCACACCTAAAGGCCTTTCTCCAAAGCTGGTCAGCGTAATCTTTCTCGGTTACGTTCGAACCTTGCCTGTAGGATATGCCTTCCTGATGGGCGTCCATAATGACTTCATCCTTCGCATATGTTCCAAAATGTATTGCACAACCTCCGGATAGGACCTAGGGAGTTCCCGATCGGTTGCATCGACGGGATCCGTAGTTACAGAGATCTTAGAAACCACATGTTTGTACGCTTGCCCATGGAGGAAAAACTGAAAAAGATACAGAGCGGCACCCTCGTCGACGTCGTTCTGATCACAAGCCGTGCGGAACAGACTGAGAAACATAAGGATAGAAATGGAGTTCGATCCCGAAAACTTTTCCGTTATGGCTTGCTGCATCCGTTTGGCCCATCTGGAGACATTTTCGGCCACCGAGCTGGAGTATCGAGCTGACCGATCGACCAGGTGATACGTGCGATAGTCCAATACTCTTTTTAAGAGTTCATTAGTTGTTACCAACGGTTTGAGGCGTCAAACAGCCGCCTCATCCGTCCCTGAGCCACTGGAATTCGACGAATCCGAATCGGACTCGCTACCACTGGAGTTCCTCTGACTCTTCCTCTGGTTCTTCGTCATCTTCCATATGATACTTCTCTTCTTCCTGCAGTCAGAACTTCTAGCTTCCAATGGCCCCTCTTGATCTTCAGCCTCCAAATCAATGGCTGCTCGGGGGCCCTGAACCTCGGTGTACCTTACGCGTGGCACGGTCATTAGGCCTTCTTGCCGAGCGACGTCTCTTTTGGCACCTGGATGTGCGCCCGATTGGTCTACCTGCGGTTGAACCCGGCGAGAGGCTGGCAAAGCAGCTACTACCGGTGGTTTGGAACGGGGTTGCCATACAGATACCAATGGATTACTTTGAATTACACCCACGGAGGGCGGCGGGCCTACCTGGCGACTCACCTCACTACGGATACCTAAGCCAAGCGAGTCCACGAAAGCGGCGGACTCGAGAACTTTTGGTAGGACACGTTCTGCCAGTTTTTCGGCGTGCTCAGCGAGAGTGACAGACACTCGGAGATCCACAAGGGTTTTGACTCGAGCGTGAAGCATCTCTCGAACCTTCGGCAATAAGACATCGGCAAGTCCATCGGTAATTACTGAACCAAGGGTGTCCTGCGGTTCTGCCTGTGGTGTGTTGAGTTGCGAGCGGAACTCGTCGAGCCGTTCTCGGAGTCTTCGGCCGAAGAAGCGTCACGATTAATCCTCTCGGGATTATCCACTGGTGTGAGGAGATTAACCTGTGGCTGCGAACAGGTACTCCGACGATCACTCACGTTGTCGCCAGAGGTCCCAGCGACATCAGCGAGCGGCGGGGGAGTTCCGATGGCTTGAGTTTCGGGTGTACGAGGGTCTTTTTGAATGGATTGATTGTTATCCATGAAGGGGGTTGCTTGCGTTACCATTCCGTCGGTAGTCCAGATCCAATTGTAGAATTCCGGTAGTTTGTCTTTAAAAGAGATCTTTCTTCACTTCCGTGCGGAATTCTAGGTCGGGAGACCAGAAATGTAGTATAGTGGCACGGGGCATTAACCATGGGAAGAACGGTGCAAAGGAAGAAAGGCCAATGGCGAGACCACTAGTAAAAAGGTGCAATGGGCGCGCGCTATGTGTCGTGCCTACAGGAGACGGCGGGCGACGTAGCGAAAGCTTGAAAACCTGAAAGTCTTCGGTACTTGCTAACCTATGGGGTCAGATAGTTGCCATTGGGTCTCTTACTTTGCCACAGGAGGGAGGCGCAGCTCGAGCAGTAAGTAACGGCCTCGAGACGACTCGAACTCGACCGGGGTCCACTGTAACGTAGTGCACCACGTGAATTACCTACAATATATATGGTACAAAAAGTACTAGTTAGAAAATAGGAAACCACTGGGGCCCAACAAAGCTATACGTGTTCCACACGTAGTCATCACTACGAGCATCTCCTGCCATCCCCGAGGTGCAGGTAGATAATCCTGAGGATTCAAAATATCACAAAAAGCAACAAGAAACATGTACAGACAGGGCCGAGAACAACCTTGGGAACGGGAAAGAACAGAAAACAACAGAAAACAAACAATAAATATAACCGTAGGTAAACGGGAACTCTTCAGACACGCGAGGTGGATAAGTACTACCGTAGAAGGCACCGAAGCTCTTCTAGAAGAAGTCGCGATCCCTCGCAGGCGAAATACGTAGTGGCGAACACTCGGTTATCTTATCTGCTCAAGAGAGTGGCTGCAAGACCAACCCTTAAGTAACGATCATTATTATATCTTACAATACCAGCTATACCGGTACATATCCGGACACTATACTACACGATTACCGTGCTTCCCGGTTTAGAGATAAGTCGGCGCAAGCTGACACATCCACCACCTGAAAACCTGATGTGTTCACCATCCGGGCCAACACACGATACTTTGCTCTGCGACCTTCAACTCAATCCTCACTATTCTGAGGCAACACTATGGGAAACCCATTAAAACTGCAAAATTCAGCGCAGGCGCGACCAAAAATTCGGGCGCTTTGCATTACAGGTACTAACAGACATGTATGTGATGTTGGAGGATGACGAATTGATAAATATGGTGACGTGTCTGGAGACGAACTGGCGGAAGAAGAGCATGGGAGCAACGGCATCTAAGCCATTTATATAGTACGGCTATGATGGCGTTCTGTACTGCTAGAGGACGCTTTTCTGAAACAAGTAACAGCGAAATCACGTACAAAATTGGAAACGTTCATGACTTACAGTTTTTCCGAACAATATTGGCGCAAGCTAAGTCACCGATTGACGCCAAGAAAAGTTTAAACCACATCATGGATGATTTTCAACTTATTAAGAAAAACATTTCTTGTAACAAGCCGTTTTGTGCCATTAAGTTTGACGATTAAAACTTAGACGCACATTAAATACCTCATATGTCTGACTACACCAATCAAAAAAATTAACTATCAATTTTTAAAGACGGATTGGGACTACATCGTAGTGCATTTCTGTCATTTCTTTTTTGTTTGCATCTTTCTTTTATCAGCTGGTTGTTGTTGCTTCCATGTGAATATTACTCAAAATTTCGGTCGACTTTTGTGTTGGCTATAATAATTTTTGACTTTTGTTGTTTTTGCCTTTTCTGCGCACTAGGGGCTTGTCTCACTTGCATATTGCACATATAAAACGCACCAAATTTCTTTTCTATACCGAATCTTGCTCTCTGTGTAAGCCTATATTGCATTTCGACACATTTTAGTCATATTTATGAATGGTACTATTGAACACTTGGTTTTCATTTACAGCATCTATGCACGAGTACTAATATTTGGTATCTCACCGCACACGACTCATTGGGTACACAAAAGGAGCTCAGAGTGTCCACAAATCAAATTTTGGTGAGCGTTCCGATTACTGGTTAGGGCAGTTTATCTTAAAATTATTAAAACGTTTTGCACTATAAACGTTAGTGTCTATACTAGTAATTTTGCAAATCATTCATTGCGCTTTTAGTAGCAGCACACAGGGCATCTCTGATGCAGGCCTGTATTTCTGACTGACGGACCAGGGCTTAGAATGCGGTAGTCATGGCTGACTGACTACAGCAATATCGACATAGTTTAGTCAGATTATTTACAAGCTGTTGGAATCCAGTTTTGAATCATATCAGGGCGCCAAATGCGCCGTTAGCTGATCTTGTCGAACAAAAATGGCTCAGAAGATAGCATTACTAGTAGAGAAATCATTGTGAAGCGCACATGCAACCTATTACAGAAGCATTACAGGTTATTCCAGAATGCACTGTGATGGTGGGGACGTTCTAGACCTTTTGTAGAAAGTTCTAGAAGGCGTCACAAATGCCCATGATGAGATCTTAGACTGGGGTACTTTCTACATTTAAGAAGCAAAGATGCTTCTGGAAATCCCCGGATGGAATCTTTAGAAGTCTTCGGACTAATCTAGATGTTCTAGAAGGCCCCTAAAAAGATTTTAACTAGGAATCAAGGGCTACGAAATGCAGAGGAGGAACTAATAAGGCATTAGTAAGGCGACAAAGTGTCTAGAATTAATCTTGTGATAGAGTAGAAAGTAGAAACGCTTAGAAATGGTTTCTACGATTTGCTGCCTTCAAACAAAAGCTAGAATGGAGGGTAGCAATCGTCTATATAAACAGGGTGGCAATCGAGTTGACCCTTCTTCGGTTCTCTCCAACCACCCACCACCCACTGTAGTATAGTTCGCGGGATCAACAGGGGCTCTACAAGACCCAGTGGTGACGTTTCGGGCCTCTGGGCCCGAGTGTCTACTGTACCACGTAGGACGCTCAAGCAAAGGCATGGCAAGGACTAATTAGTTTATTTTCGTCAATTTAGAATTAATATTTACTAGGTAGTGTAGATCTGTGGCCGGGGTGGTGCACCACAAATGCACCTCCCGGTGGCCCACGTGGCACTAGGTCCGTGAGAGCCGAAGGGGCGCTCGGGTGTACTAAACCCCCGAGACGGCAACCTCCCACACCAAATGGTAAAGGCAAGCACCAACTAGGCTAATTTGACACCAGTTCGGTTCTACAGTCACCAATTGGTAAGTCTAGTAGTCTTCTAATAGTTTTGCTGACCTCGAGGGTTATACGTGCCTGCCGCACACCAGTGCAGGCGTATTTACCACTTGGTCTCCGTGCACCATAGGCAACGGCGGGTGCTGCCGACCTATTAGGTTTCACGCGTTTCACTCCTCCGCAGGGTCGAGCCCACGCAGGGCTCCCCACTAGCAGCTCGCATCGATCGGTTATGCCACATATTTTGGTCTCCCGACTTAGAATTTGTGGATTCCCAAGTGGTTTTTGGGAAGGGGGGATTTGGAAGTCAGGAGATACCTGAGTGGTTTGGTTCCCGTTTCCGAAGCAATTTGCTCCGACATCAGTTACCTAAATGGAGAAACGAGGCGTGCGTCACCCGAAAAGGGCGCCGAGCGCTCCACCAAGTGGCCACCCCGTACGGGGTTCAGTGTCCTATCCGGTGTTGGATAACCCGGAAGACCTGATTCGGAAGGAACGCCCACCGAGGGAGAAGAAGGTAGACCGAGAGGCTGGGGGCCCCTCGACCCTTCCCCGGGCTGACCAAGTGGACGAAGGAGCAGGCTCCGCAATGGGGGAGCTCACTCCCTTAAAAACCCCAGTGGTAGACCAAATGGAGGTGCCAGTCAGGCCGCGACTGGACCTGGACGAGGTCACCCGAGTGGTAGTTGATCGAGCCTCCCAGGAGGTTCTCGACAAGGTACCCGTGGTGGTGTTACAGTACCTAGAGAACGAGGTACGAGGACACATTGACCGATTGGTTATGCTGGCTCTGCAGCAGCAGGGGGCCAAGCTTCAACCTGAGATGGTGGCCCAGGCCGCGCTCATGAAGCAAGCCCGCCGGCCGGCAGTAGAAGCCACCAAACCACTTGGTATTCTCCATCCTACCCTTCCTACACCATCGATTGGTGAAGGATTTATCGACCGCATGGGGAAAGGGGCAGAGCCTCCGGACATGGAGGGCCCAAGGTACGTATACCTCCCCCAACCCACTGGTGTAGCTCCGTCAGGACCACGTGGTGGAGACCCTGATGGAGATTCGTCAAGCTCAGGAGACGAGCGTCGACGCAAACCAAATGGTAAGAAGAAGAAAACCAAAAGGGGAAAGAGAAAGAGTCGCCGGTCGGACTCGGACTCTTCGTCCTCAGACACCGATTCGGATTCGTCAGAAGACGACGACCGTAAAGGGTCACGATGCAAGAGGAAGGACTCTCGCCAGAAGAAAGGGAAGAATGCCTGCAAGGGTAAGACCGAAAGGTACAATGACTCGGACTCAACTTCCGACGAAGAGACTAACCTATAGGTGCTTACACCGCTCAACGATTTATTCACCAAAGCGGTTGACTATCGTACCTATAGGTTGGAGAACAGACAGGCTGAGTATACCAAAGAGGTAGCTCAGAAGATAAAGAAGCATCATAGGAAGCTTCGTTTCCAACTGGGTGAGACTCGCTTTAGCGGGGATGACCCTATTGCGATCATTGACTTCCTTCAGAGGTTCAAGATCGCTTGTGACCAGAATGGGTTTTCAGAGGCAGCAGCCATGTGGTTGTTTCAATTCTACCTAACTGGTCAAGCTGGAGCGTTGCTCCATAGCCGCCTCCAAGGGAACACCATGGCGGTGGACGAAGACCAAACGGAAATGTTGACGACATACCCACAGGTGGTCAACTTCCTACTGGAAACCTATGCAACCGATGAGGTTTTTCAGGAGGCGTACGCAGAGTTGCTTGCGTACCGCCAGCGCGCGGGACAAACCGAATTGGAATTCGCTCGCTTCCTATGGGCATTAGCCCCCCGCTGTGGAAGCGTCTTTACTACCAAAAGGTTGAAATCGATGTACGCCGACAACGTGGCGAAGTCTATCCGATCACCGGTTCGCAACTACCTAGCTACCAACCGCACGGTCGACTACAACGCACTAGCCCGCCATGCACAGGGATTAGGCAACACCGCTCGGTCAGGGGCCAGGAGAGACTCCGCACCACTTGGCAAACCATTGAAAGAGAAAGGAAAAACCAGGCGGTCAGTGTTTGACGTAGAGGAAGAGGAGAACACTACGGATGAGGCATCTACACAATACGCCTCCCAGGGTCACCCAGTCCACTTGGTGCATGCACAACCGACAACTCGATCGCACGGTAACACCTCTTGGTCCAGCTCGCTATCCAACGAGCCCCCCTCGAGGCAAACCTCAGCTCCACTATCACAGGTATCCGTACCGGTCAGCCCGGTCCTAGCGGTGCCATTCAACCAATATGGTGATAGAGGACCACCCCCACAGCAACGGGGTGCAGTACCTACGGGAGGCCGTCCCCCATCGCGCGCGTCGTCGCTCGCGATGAAGGACCCCACAACCGGTAATCTCCTCTGTTGGTTCCGTTTGTCGCCTCACCACTTGGCAACAGCGTGCCCGAGCGTGGCTCCGCAGAACAGGAACGCTCTCCTCACTGCTCGCCAGCAGAACCACCAGGATATATTTGGGCCCACGACGCGGAGCGCAGGCACGGGACACGCAAATGCGCCACCCAACGCAGCCACTCCTCATCAGGTACACATCATTACGGAGCAGGGCCAAACGGTTCCCGCCCCGCAGGCGGAAAACGCCGAACAGTTGGGATAGAGGCCTTCCCCAACTGTCCGAAGACGGAAGGCCTTCCAGAACCAAGTGGTGCAAGTATGGACAATTACCCATTGGTTACAGGGGAGGAGAGCCTCATGGACGGCACCGAACTGATATGCTTTCTCAAGCATAGTAACCATAAGGTAAACGTCACCCTCGGGTTTACTTCCAACCACTTGGTACCATGCGTCACTGTCCTGGACACCGGGGCAGGACCTAATCTGGTGAATGCCAAACTACTAACTAACAGACAATTGAACAAGCTTCAGCCATGTACATTAACAAACCCACTGGTTGACGCCAATAACAGACCACTAACCGTCATGGGAGCGCTTACCATAATGGTATTGATTGACACCATGAAGGTCCGAGTTCGCTTCATAGTCGTTAACCAACTGGCAACAGACTGTATCCTTGGAACAACCTTTATAGACCAGCACGTCAGGGCAATTTTCCCACGCTCTAAGACAGTTCTGGTCAACAATGGCCCCCGGATCGCCATTATTGGTAACCACAAGGGTGCCTCTCCGAAAGAGAACAGCACTCGACACCAACCGGTACCAGAAAATACACTCTCCAACAAGGTGCGACTGGCGAAGGCGGTAATAATACCGCCTATGAACCACTTGGTAGTGAAGGTGACATGCCAACAGCCTGGCCTGTTATCTATTCAGAACCATTCACGGTTGGCCGAACGACATATGACCTTAATGGCGAATGGTATAGTCAACAACATACCGACAAAACCGTTTCAGGTCTACCTGAGTAACTTCAGCAACCGCCCGGTCAAGTTGCCAAAGCACACCGTAATTGGTCTTGCCCCACCGGCTCCCCGTACGATCTTTACGATCACACCACAATGGTCCCACGAGGTCGTGGACGCTAGGAAGGGGGGGGGGCAGTGCCAATTCGTCGAATTCGAAGTCGTCGCGAACAGACCATATGGTGCAGCGACTAGCTGAGCGAGAAGACCAGAAACTAAAGCTAGACCCAGTGACCAATTGGAAGACGGAGGTGAATATAGAACTTGAAGGGGAATAGCTCAGAGCTCGGATCCTCGGACTCTTGGAGCCATTCAGTACCATGTGGTCTGGCAAGCTGAGAGCCATTAAGGCCACCCAGCATAGGATTGACCTCAAACCGGACTCCCGTTCCATCCACCAACAGCCATACCGCGCGGGACATAAGGTACGTGAGGTAGAGCTGGAGGAGGTGGAGCGGATGCTCCGTGAGGGGGTTATAGAACCGGCAAACTCGGAATGGGCTAGCCCTGTAGTGCTAGTCCAAAAACGAGGGGAGACCCGTATGAGGTTCTGTATTGACTACAGAAAACTGAATGCCGTAACGGGGAGGGACTCGTATCCCATCCCGAGGATGGACGAATGCATCGACTCCCTAGGAGATGCAAACATCTTTACCACACTGGACGCGAACTGCGGATATTGGCAGATCGAAATACCAGAGGGCGACCGTGATAAGACTGCGTTTACATGCCATGCAGGCCTGTATCGCTTCTTACGCATGCCGTTTCGTTTACGAAACGACCCCGCTACCTTCCAAAGGGCATTAGACATTATATTGTCTAAAGTGAAGTGGACAACCGCATTGGTATATATCGATGATGTAGTCATCTACTCAAGATCCATTGAGGAGCACTTCTCGCATGTCCAGGTGGTATTGCAGTTGCTACAGGAGGCAGGCGTAACTCTCAAACTACGAAAGTGTATGTTCTTCAACCAAGAGGTAGAGTACCTAGGGCATACAATAAGCCCCGGGAAACTCGAAGTGACCAAACGAAATATCAGAGCGGTACAGGAAGCGAAGCTCCCTACGTCACAGACGGACATACGATCCTTTATAGGTCTATGCAACGTCTACCGACGGTTCATCAAGGGGTTTGCAAAGATAGCCGCACTCCTGAACCGGAGGTTGCAGAAGGGGCAGCCTACACACTTTGACCACTTGGAAGAAGACGAGGTAGAGGCTTTCTATATACTTAAAGCAGCGCTTCTCTCCCCACCGGTACTGGCATTGCCCAAAACGGGACTCCCGTACACACTGGATACAGATGCATCGGACGCCCAAATAGGTTGCTGCCTAATGCAGGAACAGGAAGACGGCAAACTCGCACCAATTGGGTATTGGGGTAGAGCTCTTAACCAAGCGGAGCAGAACTACACCGTAACGGAGAAGTAATGCCTAGCAGTTGTCTGGAGTATGCTCATGCTACGTCCTTACCTATATGGTGTGCGCTTCACGCTTCGAACGGATCACGACTCGTTGAGGTGGACATTAGGTTTGGCGGACGCATCGGATCGTCTGGCCCGATGGCGCCTGAGACTTTCGGAATTTGAGTATGATGTGCAGTACCGCCCTGGGGTCAAGCACCGAGTGACGGATGCAATATCTCGGTTGAATACCGAAGGATTGGACACTGACACAGTGGACGACGACATTCCATGTTTTACTATAGAACCTGCGAACCACGAGGTCAATGAAGTTCTGAAGGGATATTGGCATGATGACAGTACGTACCAAGTGGTAGTGGAGACCCTCCTCCCTGTGGAGGAAGAGAAACACGCCCCAATCACCCGTGAGGAATTCCTACGCGAACAATCGTCCGATAGGCTGTGCAAGACGCTCGCTGACGTACTAGAAAGGAAGGATTCTCAGTTCGACGTTGACCACAATGGGTACCTCATCAGACGCTCACCTTTAGACGGAGCTCTCCAGAAGGTCGTACCTGAGTCATTAAGACAAACGGTGTTGTATCTGTCACACAACCCACGGCTTTCGGGACACCCGGGAGCCACGCGGCTGTACTATACCCTTCGGAGGCAATTATACTGGCCGCACATGGCGAACGACGTATATACCTATGTGGCGCAGTGCAATTCGTGTATTAAGACCGGAGGTGGCGTGAGGAAGCACAGGAAGTACCTGAAGCTATTCCCGGCGGCGGGGCCCCTGGAATTCGTCGCGATCGATATACTGGGGCCCCTGCCTAAGACCTCGGAGGGTTATCGCTTTGTAGTCGTCATAACCGACAGGTTCACAAAGCTAACCAGGGCTATACCTCTGAAGAACCAGACGGCAACGACACTAGCGACAGCCTTCTTGGAGAATTGGGTCTACCCATACGGTGCTCCCATGTACCTACTGACCGATAATGGTTCGAACTTAGCTTCTAAGCTCTTCGAGGCGGTTTGTACCATGCTAGGGGTCAAGCACTACTTTACCACGGCGTATCATCCGCAAACCAACGGCCAAGTGGAACGGTTCAATAAGACCCTGGTGGCTCGCTTACGGCACTATGTCGAAGAGCACCAAACCACATGGTCTGAGTATGTCCAGCCATTGACATACGCGTACAATCTCCAGGTCCACAGAGTCACTCAAACAACCCCGTTTGACCTGGTACTGTCGCGAACACCACACAGTATTATCGTCCAGCCTGGACCTGACCGCTCGGAAGCGTCCGGGACACTGACACCTGCGAAGGTGAAGAGAAACATACTCCAGAAGTTGCGCGCCGCTTTGGCTGCTGCCAAAGTTAAAATGACAGCAGCCCAAGAACGGTACAAAGCAGACTATGACCGAACGGTGAGCAGAGTGATCAAAGCGGTAGCAGGAGACATGGTCTTCCTTGACGTGCCACCAAAAGGTAAGCGACCAACCCCAGCGGAAACGGAAGAAGATATACGCCTCGAGGAGGATATCAATTCCAAACTGCTACCCAAGTCGACGGGACCATACAAGGTAATTCGCTCCGATGAGCATACCGCTACGGTCATAATGGATGGTTTGGAGAATACGGTCTCCATTGACAGGATTGTCAAGGCCGCACAAACGACGGCATCGAATACACAACCAATAGGTGAGCCAACTCAGCAAGAAGCGGAGAGGGAGCAAACGTCGCCCACACCCCTTCCTCTAACAAGTCGACCGAGCGGTCAACCTTCCATCAGAGCCGTAACGGCTGACCCCACGACCCAAGCGGAACAGGAGATCGAGCCCCGGCAAGACCAACGGGTCACACCACCCATGGAGAGCCACGCACCACACGACCAAACGAAAGAGTCACCCCCTCGAGTAGATACTCAGGAGTGCGCTATTGACACCATTGTAGGTCACGAACACACCACAAAGGGTATCCGCTACAGGGTAAGATGGTACGGATGGTCGCCAGAACACGACTCTATGGAACCACCTGGTCACATCCCTAACAACTTCATCATCCGATACTGGCGCAAACAAGGGCGTACGCCCCCACCAACTGGTACGCGTCGCTAAGGAGGGGGGGGGGTGTCTAAGCCGTTGAACGCCAAACGTCACATGGAATGCTAACTAACCTAACAGGCAAATAGAGAGAGATCATAACGTACAACGCAAGACAGTTTATTAGTCGAGAAGAATCCACAAGAGCCAACCACGAGGTAAACTAGGAGACCTTGGAAGACCCACGGCCGCGTCTGCGTCCACGACTGGTTCCACGACCGCGACCACGTTCACGGGAGGTCCCGCGCGACGAAGCGGAACCTCCACTACCAGAGGAAACCGACATAGGTCCGGCGGAGCTTCCGCCCCGCCGCCAGCCGCGCTCGCTGGGGCCCCACCACTTGGTAGGGGAGCAGAAGCAACAGGCACCGCAGGGATACCGCTGCTAACCACCGGCATGGTATTCGCAGGACCAGTGGGTGGATGGAAGGAAGGAGGTAAGCTAGTCGGAGGGATACCACTAGAGGTCGGAGGAGCGAGACCACTAGACGGCCCTGCACCAGGGGTCAGACCAGAAGGTGCTCCAACTCCCGAAGGTCCAGAACTAGTAGGCAGCATAGGAACACCGGACGACGACGGAAGCGGGACCGAACGGAAACCAGTTGAGAAACCACTTGGTGCTCCTGCCCCAGTACTTCCTGGAGGAAGAGGAACGTTGTGAGGACCAAGCAGAGTATGGAAGGACGCCGAAGGATCACCACCAAGAGGTTGATACCTACCAAGGCCACCAAAGCCTACCATTGGGGTCGCAGGATGCTGCGACGCAGGAGCGTACGGGTTGAAACTTTCCACAGGGGGGCGATGTAA
Source organism: Gracilaria domingensis (assembly GCA_022539475.1). Taxonomy (NCBI): domain Eukaryota; phylum Rhodophyta; class Florideophyceae; order Gracilariales; family Gracilariaceae; genus Gracilaria; species Gracilaria domingensis. Next base: position 42,864 of record VCMS01000012.1, read on the forward strand.
CGGCGCGTGGCCTTCCAAAAGGTTGCTCAACTGACCAACATAGGCCGTCACCTCACGGTAGAGATTGCGCTGGAAGTAGTCGCGGAACTGTCGCAGCTCAGAAGTGCGCCGCTAATGGTGAGCAACCACGGGGAGCAAGTTGGTAAGAGTATCCACAGCGGTGAGGATGTCATTGGGACCAGGACGGTTGAAGTGCACCATCGAGGCGTGGTTAAGACGAGCCAGGGCGCTTCGTATGTCGCCACTATCACCACCAAGGGGTACCGGGTTCACCGGAAGCGACTGGAAACCAACCCGAAGAGGCCCCTGAGCGGCCCGTCCGGGAGGATGAGCAGCTGCCTGAGGGTCTTTTAGACAACTTGGGACAGGCGCAGCCACGCTGGTCGGAGGAGTGGCCTGTACGGGCGCCGAAGGAGGCAACGCGGGGGACTCATAGTTCTCGGCAGCCACCATAACGGTATCGTCGTTACCAAATGGGTCTTCGCCAGCCATGTGCTGCTGTTGGAGAGGCACGATGCTATGAACCTCCGGGTCGTAGACATCCCAACCCTCTTCAGGCCCCCAACTGTGGTTACTTACCGCCGTAAGGTAGCTGTCCAACTGCTGCGCCGTATACTTGGTGCCCTCCACGATTTTGAAGAGCCCCATGGCACGAATGTCACCGACCACATCGTTGGGAATGTTGAAGATGCGACCAACTGGTTGAGTTTCGCTGATCCCAACAGACTTGTCAGGGCAGCGCGTGTCCCAAGTTACACCTTCCACGGACGCTTGAAGAGCGAGGATAGCCACCATAACGGCCCACTCGCTGCGCGCGACCGACCAAACGGCATATGCGTTGTTCCTGTCGAGGGAGATGCTACTACCAAAGTACGCAAGTACCGGCGGGGTCGGCACTTCCACCCACTGACATACTTCAAAGTGGTCCCACCAAGAAGGTCGATTGACATACCATGCCCGGCGGTTCTGGTCGCTTTGTGACCAATACTCGACGTTGTGGAACAGGAAAATTGTCCGCGTACAGTTGTTACGGTGACGAACAGGGCTCTCGGCCATCGCGTCGGTCGCCCACCTCCCACGGTCAGTCCAATAGTTGGTCTCTAAAGGGCGCTCGAACGCGACGTAATCCAGATCGACCTCGATATGGGTAGCAGGTTCGTCCAAGCGGTGAAGGATATCGACCAAACGGCGAAAGTAGTGGACCTCCCCATCGCAGCGGATGAAGGGGAGATCCGACGGTATGGCCACGGGGATATAGTACAGGAACTTCGTGTGCCGCTCCCGCGCGTGGAAACACTGTTGTCGACCGAACCGGCTCTGCTTCTCGCCCTTGCGTGGTGGGGGAGGCTCCATAGGCACCGCCTCCAAGCGGCGACAATCCCAACGGGCAATCGTAATATACTGCGGGAGACCCATGTGGCGAAACCGCAAGGGACAGAAGGAGAAACTGATGTGGAAAGGCCAGTTCCCCAGAGCGACCAATTCGGCAGAGACATCGGCAAATCGTGCACCATAGTGGGCATGCGGCTGCTGCCCGTGCGTCCTGTTAAGGTCATGAGGATTCAGCTGTTGAGCTTCCACCGTACCGGCGACCGCAAGAGGATTGACGTTGCTCGGACCGGCGGCGGCCGCATAAGGATCATACCCACCGCGACCGTACGGATCTTGACGAGCGCGTGTACTCGACCGCGTGTTGGGTTTGAAGATGCCCCGGCCACGGCCGCGTGCTACCCCAGGGGTCTTGCCGGATATCCTCGACCGGGCGACAGCGGTTTCGCGGACCGCGGGTGGCCTCCGGTGAGGGGGGAACTTCAGAAGCAGAACATCCCTTTATAGGGCCGTAGCGCCGCTCCTCCAGTACCAATTGGTTGGCCACCACGGGGGCCTCAGCGCCCGAGGGAACGGACACGGGTGTACCGGCCTGGCATGGCAGACAGAGCTGCGAAGAATCAACCGAGTAGTAACTCGACTGAAACGGCGCTGTCTCCTCCCCGTGGCCTACCATACCGGAAGGGGCGGGAGCGATACTCTCTTCAGCTCCGTCTTCGCGGCGTTCGAACGTCATTGACCACCCCGTTGGGGAAGCTGGTCGTTCACCCATGGGGTATGAAAGGAGCGGGGTGGAGCGAGAGCGCGCCACGGAGGATACCAACAGCGAGGGAGAACCCCACCAATTGGACGAATAGACGAGGCCGGAAGGGTCATGGAGAACGGGCACGCGGCTCCAGCGAGCTGATACACCGTCCGAATAACCAGTTTGGTGCCCTGGCTGGGCGGGTTCCGTGGGTAGATGATGCCACAACCACCCCAGAAGGAGCCCAAGGGATGAAAAACGACCACCAGGAACCAAGCGGAGGATCACTAAACGCCGCGCAGTCGTGTAAACCACTCGGCTCGGCTCGTACCAACCCAGAACCCCACCGACGTGGGGGCTCTAGACCAACTGGTAAGCCGGGACTAACCCGCCCAGGGGAAGGACGAGTAGGGGAAGATGAAGTGGCGGGCTCCTCCAAGGGGGACGGAAGAGACGAAGACTACCACGTGGTGCCAGGCGCGCGACAAGATCAACCGGAATGGTCGCGTCTCGCGGTGTCGCGCCCCAATACCACGAGGGATGCAAGGTACGATCGCACATACCGCAGGGGAAGTACTGCGGCGCGGGTAATAGCACTGCAGTGCAGGTGGCGAACCGCCGTGCACCGCGCCGTCTTCACGCCCTCGCGAGACGCGCCGTGCACCAGGCGATGCGCGCCGACGACCGTTTGTTGAAAGGCGGCAAGCGCCGTGGGAACTTCACAGCCACGGGGCGTGCCTGTCAGTAGGAGGGGGGTCTGTAGTATAGTTCGCGGGATCAACGGGGGCTCTACAAGACCCAGTGGTGACGTTTCGGGCCTCTGAGCCCGAGTGTCTACTGTACTACGTGAGACGCTCAAGCAAAGGCAAGGCAAGGATTAATTAGTTTATTTTCGTCAATTTAGAATTAATATTTACTAGGTAGTGTAGATCTGTGGCCGGGGTGGTGCACCACAAATGCACCTCCCGGTGGCCCACGTGGCACTAGGTCCGTGAGAGCCGGAGGGGCGCTCGGGTGTACTAAACCCCCAAGACGGCAACCTCCCACACCAAATGGTAAAGGCAAGCACCAACTAGGCTAATTTGACACCAGTTCGGTTCTACAGTCACCAATTGGTAAGTCTAGTAGTCCTCTAATAGTTTTGCTGACCTCAGGGGTTATACGTGCCTGCCGCACACCGTGAAGGCGTATTTGTCACTTGGTCTCCGTGCACCATAGGCAACGGCGGTTGCTGCCGATTTATTAGGTTTCACGCGTTTCACTCCTCCGCAGGGTCGAGCCCACGCAGGGCTCCCCACTAGCAGCTCGCACCGATCTGATTTATCACACTCACCACACCCCACATACGCAGCAACACCTGATTGTCAAACTTCCCTTCAATCTTTCCTTCCTTTCTTCTTCCTTTTAGTGTCGTGGGTTTCTTTTTCCTATTGCTACTATGGCTGCTTGGTGGTTCTGGCCTTCCCCTTACTTTTTTGTCTTTCATCAAACCTTTTGGACTACGTTTTGGGATTGGCTTTCACTTTTCTTTTATGTCTTTTTGAGTTTGTGTCTGGAGTGTGGCACAAGCTTTTGCTGTGTCTATTCAAGTCCTCGTCTGACGTTGGCGTGAGCTTCAGCCGTTTGGTTTCGAATTTTTGTCTAAAATTCGATGCAGGCTTTAGCCAAATTATTTGGAGTTCTCGTCTGGAGTTGGCGTGGGCTTTTGCCGTTTTTATTTTTTGTTCATTTTATTGTGCACATCTGCACATTGTCATTAATTTGGCTGGTATTATCTGGCACTTCCGTTAAAATTGTGACCATCGGCGTTATTCAGTTACAAAAAGATGACGTCTACAATCATGATGTCAAAATGGATATTCAGCCGACAGCTTTGATGTAGAAAGCCGCTTGTTCGTCATTACGTAAAGTGCTATATACTGTTCTTATTCTTCAATTATCTGAGCAACGTATCAGTATCTCTACGTAGCGTACGTCACGAAATGCGGAAACAAAAATGCCATAACACATCTATGAGCACCTGTGTTTCTTTTTGTAATTATTTTGGATTTTCCGGGAACAAGGAATAGATTTATTGAAAAATTGGGTGCTGCGATTTTGATCTTTTTTAAGCAGTTTTGTCGCCAAGCAGTCTAAAAGCTGCTCATCTGGTCTGCAACATATTGGCGGCAAACATCCTGGTTGCTGGCATTGATCGTCACGCAACTAGGAAACATACGTTGATGAGTTGCCTTTTTTTCCCACTTCCTCAAACCTGGACGTGTGATATCTTCAAGATACACATGCAGTCAGATTACTTTGTAATCTTTCTGGTGTTTTCCGTGTTTACGGAAACATCACTCTCACACCAAACAGTAAAAGGCGCTCTAGGAGCTGAACCAATATGACACAATAAAAGAATGTTGTTTGATAGATGCTAATTGTCATAATAGTTTTCTGACAAAGCTTGGGCCTAGTTTCATCCGGGTCTATTACCGCAATTCTTAGTGACTTCTTTATGACTATTTTGACTGACTTGGGGCAAACTTACATGACTCTCAACTGTCTTCTCTGCAAAATTAGTCCGTCAGTAATACGGGCCTGCTCTGACCAGAATAGAACGCCAGCTAAAGACCCCTTTCTTGCGCTCATAAATATAAAAAATCTACTGCAGAGCTTTGCGGCTTTTGACTATGTCTCTTTACTGTGCCTAAATCATTTTAAAAGTACCGTTAAAATTAATTGCAAGTTGTGATAGACTTTGAATATGAATACAATAAACCATCGTTCGTGGGGCTCTTTGGGTTTCAAAAATTCCAGCTTTCAATTAGCTACATTTTTCTAAAAGGATGATAAGGAAAGTATCTACATAACTTGCTGTGCATGGTTTTTGAGGTGCTTTCATGGTTACAAAGATTTCTAGCGCCTACGCTAGACAAATAAATGCGAACTTTTGGTTAGCTATATATACTGAACGCAATCAAAATGAATGCAGAATTACTGTGGTAACATAAATAATTGGGGCTCTTAAAGCGCAAATATTTTGCTGCGCAGAGGTTTTTTGTTTATTTCTAACTTAATCTGTGGTTGCACTCTGTTGCGCTCAGATTTCGTGAAACAATATAACAAATCATGTTTAAAGGTAACAAATGTGCACATAGTTCATCCAAAGACACCTACATCAATACAGGCAGATATACAATGTGGGCCTCACTTTATGATTTTGAACAACATTTAATGTGGTACATCCTATATGTGCCCCACATTAAAATAGCTTTCCAACTTCATAAATCCGTATGTTAAATAGTTTGGCCAACTCTAATTGCGCTTTAATTGCGCTATCTTAATGTAATCAAGGAGTTCCTTTCGTTTGCGCAAAATTTGAAAATAAACAAAAAAAAGTTGCAAAAAGTTTTCTTGGCACGAACGCGGCGTTCGTGTACGACGGTACAGGGGTACCGAAAGAGTCTTTCGGTAGCGGCTGAAAATAAATTCCATTTGGCATCTACAGACATCCGCAGGATGCAACGTCGTACACACGGATAAAAGGATACTACATTTGTCGTACTGACCTGGCCACCTGTATGCGCTTCCGTCAAAGTTCTGTAGCGCGTCTGGGAGAACTCGGCGTACTGCCGAGCCGAAGGAAGATATCCCGAACGTGAACGTTATTGTTTAGGTTGAGGGACGATAATCAAACCGCTCGTCCTCGCCGCCCGTCTGCCCGCTCATGAGCGCCGCCTCTACAGCGCTCACCACGAGCCTCCTACTGTCTGGGTCAGTGTCTCCAGCGTCCCAAGAATGTCGCGCCCTGCCAATCCGTCTTGCTCGTCTCCGTCTCATATCCCACCTGCGCCGTCCACCCCACCACTACCACTGCCGCCGCCACAGCTGCCCCGCCTACAACCGCTTATCACCCACGCCATTGCCAAGACCCCAAATGAAACGTTACTGCCAAGAAAACGTTCGTATGCACAAGCGGATTGGAATACCCCCACTGTCGCAACCCCGTCGTCACTACCATTCTCACAGGCGCAGCCGAGGAGCAGACAGGGAGCGCAGACTAGGAGTGTGGAGAAGGGGATCTTGCGGGATGGCGACATACTGCGACCAAACGAAACTGAGCCTATTAGCTCTTCACTCTCATCGACCCCGCACTTCAGCAACTTGTCTCATGAAGGGACGCAATTTCGTCCTCATGGTTCATTGCAGCGCCGCGTGGAGGGGTTCGTCAATGAGAAGGCGTTATTTTCTGCAACGCGGCGGCGCTCAACCAACTCTGACTCGTTCGTTCAAGCTGCCGAGATGGGAGCACGCGCGCAGTCAGTACTAGACAGCGCACATGGGCGAGTGTTCGATACATACCACTTGGGGCAAAGCATAATCTCTTGTAGTAAGTTGTATGCCAATCAACGCAGAAGCAACAGGCTTCTGCCGGGGGGCTCGGACAGTACGACTGCGGCATGCTACATGATTGGAGGCACATGCGATCAAACGCTACATAGCCTTCTGGAACGAATATCGCCCTGCGACCCAAGAGAGGAGCGGTGCAAGGTGGTAGAAAGAGTGCTGAAGGATAAGACCAGAGGTGCCATCTGCGCTTTGAACGGTGAGAATCCCAGAGAGGCACGCGCGGATAATTTGGCAGCGGTGAGGATCTGTGAGACTGTGGCTGACATTTTGGTGGCCTACTTGTGCAGGAAGCTGATTCAACAGCGAGATGAACTAAGCGAGAGGTTAGCAGGTCTTGAGAATAACGTCGGTTCGCTGCGAGAGGAGCTGGCAATGGAGCGCAAGAGAAGGGAGGTAACGGAACGAGACTGCTGGTGCAAAGGAAGCGCGGAGAAGAATCAGCCAAGCGTGGCGCTTTCTACGATCGCCAATCAGAGCGTTTCAAATGTCACAGTTGGTGTGGTGACACCGCACACAATGGACATGCACTCCTTCGAGAGCAATAAGCTTTTGGTAGGACGCGGAAACCTGTCCAGCTCCGGTTTCAGAAGTCATGCGAGTGTGGGTCATAGTTTGGCGGACGCGGTGGAGAAGGAGACGCAGCAAGAGGCAAATAAATTCACGAGCCAGTAAGTGAAAAGTCATTTTGAATAGTGATTATACGAAGTGGGTTAAAGGGTAGGAGGGTTAGAAGTCTAGCCCTACTGGTAGATTTCTCAGTTCAGGTTCATGAAGCATAGCCCTCTTACATCTAGAAACAAGGCTCTTCAGTTCTGCAATCAAACCTTATGAGCTAGATACTTTCCTGCTGTTGACGAGTGTATCAGATGGGATGGACTCTACGCTGGTAGATCGAACGAACGAGACCTCTATTTAAGAGCATCTGAAAACACCTTGTACTAAGTGAACACGCTGTGTGCCGCAGTGCCAGGCAATAGGCGTCGGCGATTGACGGCCACTGCGGTGTGCTGCAGTACGGTTCGCTCCAGGCCGAGCACGAAAGTGTGGTACTCGGTGGACAGGGTTTGCTCCGCGTACTCCACTCATTTACTCGGCGATACCGCGAGCAAACTGTTTCCTGCGTCTCTGAGACCTCCATGGATGTCAAAAGCGAAGGGAGTGAACTCCACGTCGTTTGCCTCACCCAGTGGTGTGCACTTCACACGTTTGGCCGCTCAGCCTTAGTGGCAGCCGCAGCTGCAATGCGTGAAGCCGCTAGCGCAAAGTTTCTGCTGCGGGGATTAACGACCGTGACATGAACACCAACGGGTGTGGGATGGAATCGTGTGTCATCAATGACGAGGTCTGAACGTCACTGCTCGCATTCGGGTAAAATTTACCCGAATGCGAGCAGTGGAAACCTCTCGTACGTGTGGGTTATATCAACAGCCGAGTGCAGATAACGGGGCACGAGACAGCAAAACTTGGGCCCGAGCCGAAGGCGAGGGACCAATTTTGCTGTCGAGTGACCCGGTATTGCACGAGGCTTTTGATATAACGCGCTTATTGCACGGTTGGACGCCGGAGAGCCACTGAATTGCATGCCAGCAATCGAACGCACTGTATGCGCACGTGATGTGCACAACGTACGAAGTCTGCAGAATTTAAGTAAATTTCTTGGTTCTCCTCCATTGCTGCCCCGATTTGGTTATTGCCCTGGAAGAGGGCAATAACCAAGGCCCAATTGGTTATTGCCCTCTTCCAGGGCAATAACCAAGGACCGATCAGGTTATCGCACATCGCTCGAGTGCAATAAAGAACCCGTCGTACATAGCTGCCCTTGGTGAAGCTTAGCTTCGAAAGCTGTGGACACAAGATGACCAAGTATGGTAAATGACATAATGACATTCGGGGTTTTTTTAGCGTAGATCTGTCGTATCAAAGAACCCGAGCATTCACCCTTTTTAGCTCTAAACTGAAAGAAACGGAAAGCCAAGCCGCCGGTAGTACTAGTAGTACTTAATACTCAGTACCGTAGTACGGTACTGACTCAGTACTACTGGGAGACGCGGGAATAGCGAAAAGTGAAGAACTTGATAATAAATATAGTTAACTTTTAAATAATGGGTTGCATTGCTGTTAAATAGTACGCGTAGTCACGGTTTTCATTTTCGTTCTAGAAAATACGTTTTAATTTCAAAATGAAAGACTTTTGTTGGCAAAACCTGCATACGCCTCAACTTACAGTAACCCTGCGTTAATATAACCAGTTCAAGTTGAGGCATGGTTGAGGTCAACTTACATGCATAGTTAGTCTTGTTGAGCTCAGAATAAGAAATTTTTGATGATTGAGATAAAATTACGAAGCTCATTGTGATGGTATTTCCAGGTTTAGCAAGACATGCAAAGACGCTGCCAATAACCTGCATCTCAAAAGCAAATAAATGCATAAGAAAATGACCAAAACATCTCATTTTAGAGTAAAGTTCATAAGTTGTGCCACTAATATATTTGTGTTCAAAGCGCTTTAATCTAAAAATTTTGCACTAGTGTGGACATCTATTGCTAAACTAAGTTTCTGATTTGCAGTTTTTGAAACATGCTGTTCTGTGAGAAGATACTTCGAGTTTAAGATTTCAATAAGTTAGGTTTCTAGACTCAACGTTGGAGATACTTTTTTGAACCATCTTAAAATGACATACTTGTCATGCCTGACAGTTTGCATGCGATTTGCAGAAGTTTTAAAAACCGTACTGTGATTTCACGCTGACAAAACAAAAAAACCTAACGTTGCGTCAATAAATCGAAACGATGTCAATAAATCGAAACAGTAAAATAACCCGTACAGCGCACATTTGGCGCCAACTCTGAGCGCAAAATGGACTCAACCGAACTCTATCTACTCCAGAGCCCGATTAACTTCTCCGTTGCCCACCTTTTTCGCGGCAACGCTAAGAAAAAACACTGCCAAAGCAATAGGCAATAATCGCTGCTGTTGGTAGAGCATTTGGCGGCCGCAACATGCACTTGATGCAAGCGATGCGCATCAGCCAGGTACAGAGTGCCTGAGAGCTACCAGGAAGAGGTAGAAGAATAGCTCAAAAGCTGCAAGATTTACGCCTGGCTGTGTGTTCTAGCAGCATCGCGTTGCATTTGATCGGTGAGACGAGCTCTTGAAGAGCTCGTGAGCGCTCAAAGAAGACTTCTCTGAATGGTGAGGTCGCTCAAGTGTTGATTTGCAATAAATACCGATTTATTGATTCTCGGAAAACAAGCTGTTTTTGAGGCTCATCTTTGATGGCATGAAAGTGCGAGCTTGCTTTCAATTCATTTGAAAGTCGGCGAACACCAAAACGAGGGTCTTTTTCGCCCTCTGACGCAAGATGAGCGCGTAAGGGTAAGGAGTTTTGAAGATATGCTCATTTCTTGGAGTCAGAGTCGGCCAAAATATGACCGTTTCGATTTATTGACGGAACGTTACACGTACTGCATTTTTGTATACTTCACAACTACAAAATTTGCTTTTACCTTTTTTCCAGATCTGTTCAATACTTCGCTTTGTCTAATTTCCCGCGTCTCCCTGAGCATAAAGTAATAGCGACTACTACCAAAAGCATTGGTACACGCACCTGCAAAGTGTGCTGTGCAGAAACATTTAGAATAGGTACTGTACAAAAAGCAGTTTTTAATTAGAAAAGTTTCACCAGAGCATTTCGTGGTTCCAATATCCTTAGATTCCTCCGATGTAACCCTTTTGAGACGGTTCGCTTATGTCTAGTGAGCTAAACATAAGCGGAAAACATGATTGGCTAGCCGCTATAACCAATTAATGTCAACGTGCCACTTGTCAGCTTGGCTTATGTGTAGCTCACTAGATATAAGCAAAACATTTTTTCAAATGGCTACAAATTCAATCAGTTTGAAATTAAACCAAAAACATTTGAACTTGAGTACCACGTGTATTTCCATCAACATAATTTGTTACACTGCTCTCTCTCAGCCGCATGGTCGATTCATTTCTTTCCTTCTCATTGGCTATTTCTTATGTCTAGCTCACAAGACATAAGAACTTTCTATCCCAAAACGGTTAATGACTAGGTAAATTAGCCACTACACAGATATCCTCTGTGAAGAACGTTAAATCTCTCCCCTGGTTGGTACTGCATCACACCGCCAAGCGGTCGTTTTATTGAAACAGGTACCGCTCAAAAGGACTAATTTTGTGCTCCGTCCCTTTGTTAAAGGATTACACGCACTTGCACCGTTTTTTGCAAGAGACTGTGATCATATTGTCAAAGAAAACAAAACACAATAAATATATATTGCGACAATACCAAGAACAATACAGCAATATTGCAACGCAATTATTTACATTCACAATTATTGCGAATATGAACAACATTTAACAACAGCTTTGATACCTCTTTGACAAACTCTTGTATACGTTGAAGTCTGCCTTCGCCTTTTCAATTTTTGCAAAGGCATCACTTCTCTGTATATTATCACCGGTTTTTTCTGAGCTATCGAATTTGGTATCAATTCTTTTTTCCATTCCATTTTCTGTACCAGCATCACCACCCAGCTTTCCACGTTTCAAGTCAAAACTTTCAAAACTACCCAAAATGACCTCTTGATGTCGTTTTCAATTTTTCCTCGCATGTTTTTGTAGTTCAGAAACTAATGATGATCGCGATTACCAGAGCGTAGCGCAACCATTGCGTCTTTGAACCGTGATTCAAACAATTGATTGACAACGGTACTGCAAAGTCCATAAGTTGTCATGGGTTTGCTCAACCCAACTTCACCTATACTGTTGGTCTCAAAAGCCTTACTGACGTACCGAGATAATGTTGCCACCTAAATACATTGCGGCGCGCAAACCTTTTGAGGGTTCACACCTTTGTAGTTCACAGCGCACGAAAACTTATCCAACTGCTTTCAAAACATATTGATCAACGCCATAGATTCTTGTAGGTCTTGAAATAGGACAATTAGACCACTCAATTGCTTTTGGTTCGAAATGAAGACCATTTTCGGCTTCGAAGTGACTCACTTCAATCTCCCCGACTGAGTTTCTGAAGCTCCATCGCAGCTGCAAATTCGAACAACAATTCGTTTAACCTGCTTGTCGCCTTCCGAAACTGTGACTACGTCCTCCAGTCGTAGCTTATGTAACTCGCTCCGACGAAAGGCAGTCATGAAAAGAAACCCGTATATAATTCGTGTAAGAAAGCCCCGACCGGTTCGTTTGGAGAGGTCCGGAGATTCATATAACGTTCGTATCTGCTCCTCTGCTGGCACATTGTGACTCTTGATACACTGCCCTTTCGACTACTCTTCACGGATTGTGTTATCCAAAACTGTGAGCAGCCCTCTATGGGGATCCGCAAAGACGGGGCCTGAGAGAAGACTTAGGTTATATCTCCATCGCTCGGCAAAAGCCCGTTGCACTCCCGTAATGTATCACTCAATGTTGACGGCGCCAGTTCTTTCTGATCCGATGTCCTCTTACGAGTAGCAGCAAACTCGATTAGGATATTGTTGATTCGGTGCAGAGCTTCCCACGGCCAAAGTGCATTTAAGGCTGTTTTGGTTGCTTTGCGGGTGTTTTGTGGAACCCGTTTTCCAACAATTGATGGCACGTGTGATGAAAGAGAAGGGATTGTAGGCTTCTGGTTTGATTCGCTGACGTGAGGCGGAAAGTGATGATTCTCATTGTCCAGGGTGAGCACAATCTGGTCACTGGAACCTGGTAATGTAACCACCTCTTGATTGAGAGGCATGGCGTCCAAATGATGGGCTAATTGGTCTATTTCATCAGTTCGCTGTGCCAGGGTCAAGAGCAGATTTTCTACTGTACTCCCGAACGAGGCACTTTTTAATGGCGCTATCGGCGGTGTCCCAGGAACATATTCGTGTTCGTTATCCCATGGCACAACTTCTTCCAGTTGTATTGGCGTAATGAAAGCAGTATGTACATCTCCGTCAATGGTTACTAAATTGGCGACTTTGTCATTGTCACTTGATGAAGTTTGAGGGGACAAAGAAGACATCGTTGGGCTGTGTTGCAAATCGTGGTCTTTGGCGTCTGTGCAGAAGAAGATTGCCCCCATTGCACTACAATGCGAGTAGTGCAGGAAGAACGCTTAGGGATTCTGAGTATACCCAACCGACGTCGCATTGTTCTAATGGTTCACTTTGTGATATCGCTTAGATAGAAACCTATCGAGTTAATTATTCATTAAGCGTGCCGTTATTGCGTTTGCTTCCTATTCGACAATCACGTTATTGAATAGCGTACTCATCGAGCGATATCGTGAACCTCGGCTCAATTCTTGGCCTCGCTTGGCTCGGGCAAGCATTTCGCCTCGATCCACAATCGCTCGGTTCGGTCCTGTGCAATAACCTATACGTATCACACAAAGTGTTCTGCGGATGCGGTCATCACGTTTATCTAAATCATCTACCGTTAAAAACCGGCGAGTACGATCTGCTGGAGTAGAGCGGCTGAGCATCCAATTCTTATCGGGAGCTGAATGCCGTTTGCCTTATCTTTTCGAGCATATGCGGCTTGGAGGTCCTTCACTAGGTTACTCTGAGTGGAGATTATCGGCCATGATGTTCATGAAACATGCAGATACCTAACAGATCTTGCGAAACATACGCCGCTGATACCTGACCCTTGTCTGAGACAAACCCAATATAGCCCGCAACAGGGCCGTCGGAGTCCACCAGTGGCTCCATATGTTCCTGTTTACAGTACAAAAACCATTTCTTGAGCTGCACAGAACGGTTAATCCAGCTTGTCTCAGAGTACCCGTAGTTGGAGATCAAATTCGCTGCGGATGCTTCACCATCGGTCCTGCCTTCCCCGGCTGTCCGTGAGAGGACAGACTCCCGAACGCTAGATCGATACTTCGTCAGCTGCGAATCTGTCCTATCACGACGCCCCAGCTTGGGGCGTGTTGACGATCTTGTAACAAGAGGAAGGGAGGCTGAAATGAGTGCACGACGCTGAGGCGCGGCGCTATCGATCTCAGCCGGTGATTCCACTGCTGATTCGGCCAGTGAGGTTCGACAAGAACTCTGCAATCAGATTCGGTTTCTATCTCGTGGTTTATGAGGTTCAAGAAATCGAACGGCGGGGCCCAGACGTAACACACGTTGGGATCCCAACGCTCGAGGAGATGCTTGTACAGATATTTGCGCCGAGCTGCCATTCGTTCGCCGAAGAGACGGTTCCTAACTACGTGACGATCGAACTCGTATTCGCACTTTAACGCTTGTACGAGGTGAAATGTTGCGCGGGTGTCGTGCGGGAGACGTGCGCGAGATAGGCGATCAGCTAACCTGTTCACCGCGCTTGGGAGCCTGCTCGCCTCCACAGTTATCCCTAGGCAAGTCAGCACTTGCTGCAAGTTCCGCAACTGGCCCATCATCGCTGGCGACGCCGAGAACATCGCGTTCAACTCCACCGCGACTGCCCTGTTGTCCTCGTATATGAGCAGGCGCTTGACGGATTCCAGGTGAAGGTACTTCGCTAATAGGCGGCACAATAGAAGTGGTACGGCCCGCAACTCTCTGAGTTTTATGGATTTCTGCCTCGTTTTGCCACGCCACAATCTACGACTCTCTCACAAACCGCGACTCCAAGCAGCCTGATTGGGTCCCAGTGTACCACCGTAGCCTATGTCAAACGCTTTGCTGTGCATGGCGTACTGTGGTGGTGGAGGTTGAAGTGGTCGTCCTTCGCCCCGAGTTAATGAGCGCCAATGCCGAATGTCCCAAATGCCCTGCCGCGAAAGGCGGGCCCTCTTTTTGGTCGCATGACCACGACGGAGTGCAACGGGGATACAGTCCTACAGAGACCTGTTGTAATACCGTGCGAGTGGGTAGACGAGGGAGAGATATATGCAAACCCCGCAGAAATGCCTTAACAATGTCACGGGCGCAAGGCGCTTGTGCAGGCATGCGATGTGCAGCAATGCTTTCGCGAGTCCATGTATCCTGGCCACCTTGTGGTTCATCACGACGACCTTCATCTTCACAGTGTCGATATGAAAGCCAAGATGGTCTATGTGCTGTGATCCGGTGCATTCTCCCTTGAGAGGATGTCTCGTAATACCAAGTCGATGAAGCAAGTGGTCCAATTTTCGAGCGGCGCTTGGGCAGTCTCGTCGCGTAGAAATAGTGCCGAAGAGCGAAGGCGCGAAAAGAAAGTCATCAATGTAAGCCAACAGCCTGAAGCCGAAAGATTCGCGGATGTAACGAACCCATGGCTTCAGGAGCTTAGTAAACCAGAGTGCAGATCTACCCCAGCCAAATGGCAGCGCGAGGCAACGAAAGTATCGACCGTTGTAGTGAAACAGAAATTATTCGCACATCTGAGGATGCAAAAAGAATGCCCTGTAACCGCCCTTAGGGGCGTTCCAGGAGTTTACGAAATCTGTAAACGAAACCTGGAAACGTGCATCCAAGCAATCAGCTGTTGACACATTTGTGTGCTGGCAAAATGCGTCTGTTTGTTGTCTGCGAAACGTTATGTTTCCCAGTCAACGAAACAAAATCCCTTGCCACTGCATGGTCTCCTATCTCGCAAAACTCACCAGCACCTCCTTAAAATTCATGGAGTGTCCACCATCGCCACAAACCATCACTGCAAGCGCCGAGAACAACACGCGACAGCCCAACGCTGGTGTACCTCACTCTCAATCAAGTGCAACACTTCGCAATCATAGCAATCAGGCAGAAATTTCTCACACACCGTCGAATAATGACAGTGCATTCGAGACAACAGCGGAGGCCTTGAGCGCATTGAAGATTAACCATTTCACTAACGCTAAATGCAAAGTTGCACTGAAACTGTTAAACGTTTTAGGTGCTCATAACGCCAAACATGCCACAAAAATGTGGATTCTGTCAGTTAAAATGGTGCAACGTTCCATACTGATGGCCGATTTACTTCAGGTTCTTAACAACTCCAGCGACCAAAGCAATAGGGACTTTGCAGACATCTTAAATCTGCCTTCAACAACCGTTCGCCTTCGTAAAGGTTCTGACAAAAAAGAAGAAGTATTGTGGCTCAGAGGTGATATACCGATCTTTGAAGATGATATTGTTTTAGTGGGACAACCAAGCCAAGATGTTCAGCCTCAGCAGACGTACACGCAGGAAGAAAGACAACCAAAGTTTGAAAGCGTAGAGTACTGCCGGCTGTTACATGTTCTTGCAGACTCTCGAATGGCCTCGACGAGACAGAAGCTCACTGAATGCATGGAACGCAAAGAGCTCGACCAGAAACAGGAAGATCCGTGGACGGAACATATAGCCCCTTTGTTTAATGATGGGCAGTTTAAGCCGGTGGCGGTTAGCGTTCTAGCTGGAGGTGTCACGTTGAATGATATAAGTAGTCTAAATCCGGCCCGAAGACCACATATTCGGGATGCAGGGACGCTGAAACGTAAGTATGGCGCATTCAAAAGTGAATACGGAACTGCGTTAACCCGGTACGAAGCTTCGGGGCAAGGGGATCCAGACGCGTTTGCAGAATTTGCAAATGGAAGGAGCTACATAATGTATGCCTTCTGTTTTTTGAAGGTATATCCAGCTCTGGAACCCCTTGCGACACGTGCATTAGCTTCAGATGCACGAAGGGAAGAAGGTGTGGGAGCTCCTCTTCGTGGATATGGCTTTGGAGGAAGGGATACTTGGCAGCCGCGAACAAAGCGGCAAAAAGTTTCGGGAATAGAATCCAGTCATTCTGGAGTGGACAGCTTTATAACCGCATTGAAACCTCACAACCCTGAGGTGGCTAAAAAGTTTGAAGAGGCGGCGCGAGACAAAATGCGGTTTGAAGCATATGAAGCTGACGCGCGATTTACAAAAGCAACTGTAGAAGCCATTGCAGCCGTACGAGCACAAATGGCGAAGACAGATGACGATGAAGAACGTAGTGTTCTACAGAATAGTTTGCGGCGCTTGCTTGCCAAGCTGGGCAACAAGTAACATGATGGATATAAACATATCTCGTTCTCTCTATCATTGCCCAAAATCTCGCCGTCAATCTGGTGTACATAGTCTGCCTCTGTCATTCCTCAAAGTTGACTCCGTTTTCTTGGATAACAGAATCCCGAGGCGAAAGAATAGGACCGACTCATACGGAAGGGAGAGGTAGCATGCTGAAGGACTAGATTAGAAACTGATTCTCGATAGCCCTAGGACGAGAACAAGCTTACAATCACACACTTTAAGCGCCGTAATAAAGGTTGTTTCCTTCAGATGTGAAGATGCACACCCTGCCTCCGTTTAGAACCGTCCGTACTACCACACCGTACATTGAATCCCGAAATACCGAGACAGTGCTACAATATCGCTCTGTTTGAGTCAAGTCA
Organism: Gracilaria domingensis; assembly: GCA_022539475.1. Classification (NCBI taxonomy): domain Eukaryota; phylum Rhodophyta; class Florideophyceae; order Gracilariales; family Gracilariaceae; genus Gracilaria; species Gracilaria domingensis. The sequence goes on from VCMS01000012.1 coordinate 59,700, forward strand.
AACTCAAGTCTTCTTCAAACCAGGGTTCTCTAATAAAAAAGGAAGACTTTAGTGGCATCGGCAAAATGCATAGATAGAAGACGCAATAATCAAATGAGCAACACACTCCTGTGTGCACAAAAACATACAACGATTGGCATATCGAAAGCCTGCAGCTCGGATACTTTGACCTTCTCCTCTACTGTGCAGACTATGCATGTACTGGTTTGAACCAGCTGATGCTGACGGTGACATTCTTCGCATATTAGATCTCGGAGTACAACAAAAACAATTCGAGGATCTGGACCTCGTCGAGGTAGATATCATGTCGTCATAGCGGTTAGCATTTCTGGAACGTGTCTGAGATGTTTGACTCGCCGTCCCAGTTCTAGACGGATCCTTGCGAGTACGGTGTGCGTATGCACGTCGCCACGACGCTCCCATGTCCTTGTTCGCAACTATGCCTTCGATCTTATTGTTGATGAGCAGTCATGCCTTCTGCGCTGGCGTAGGACTGCCTGCTACGACCCCTGTGCCTGTAATTCCATAGGGACCTCCAGGACCACCTCCACGATGTAGAAGTAAACGACCAGATTCAAGGTTTCTATACGAGCCATATTCAGAGCCGTCACGTCTCTGAGGTTATGGACTGGCCACGTCGGCAGCTTCAACTTTGAATCTCATATTCTTCAATATCTTCTAAACGGCGAATAGGTTCCCATCCCTTCTTCTTCGGTAGTCGGCCTCTCGTCGTAATCTGGCACACTCGTCACTGGCCCTGGTCAATGCCTCACGCAATTCATTGATTTGCTGATGACTGACTCCAGTAGTACTAGAGATATGGGATAGCTTATTCTGGTAGAGTAACACCTGCTGACGGAGATTCTCAGTCTCTCCGAAGTTGTCGTGAAGCTTCTTAGAGAACTCATTAACAAGCTCGACTTGTGCAATAACATGGGACATCTCGAGCTCATAGCCATGAGTGGCCTCCAACGTCTCGAGCCTCATTTCCGAATCCTCAGCCTCACAATCTCTATTTCTTTCGACAAGTTGAGATCTGGTTACATCCTAGCTCTCTGACCTTGTTCTTCTCTGCTTTCAAGTTCCTTTCGGAGAAGCTGAAGCTCCATATCTCTGTTCTCTGTCAGTTCGACCATCTTCTGTATCATTGCTCGTTGCACTTCAGCTCACAGATCTTGCATATGACTGGATATCATAGTAGTGTTCTTGTCCTGCTTTGACTCTGCTTCATCTATTCGAGTGTGCAGCTTTGCATCTCCTTCCTACATGGGCTGGTGTAGATTCTCTCCGACCCCTCCCATGGATGGCTTCGAGGCCTGAGATGAACGATCTTGCATTGGCACATTCTTAGTAGTAGCGCTAAGCCTGCTTCGAGCTTCTTTGAGCTTCTGCTCGTGCTCAGCAAGGATCGTCTTCACGGCCTCAACAACAGATTCTGAATCTTGTCTTTCTAGAAGCAGAATCTCTTGCTGCTCAAGCCGGTGAGTCTCCGCGAAAATGATTCGTAGTTCTTTCCGCGAGATGTCATCCCGAGCTGCAGCTAGCTTCGGCGTCAACGAGTCCAAACGGCGCTTGTCCACTCTAACATCCTGCCCATCTGTATCTATCGCCGTTGCGCCATATTTAAACTTAGTTGATGTCATTTCTAAGTCTCGAGATCTTAGTGCCTTCGCTAGTTGCTTAAACCTCTCCGAGTCACTACCACTGGTTGAAATAGTGTTCATGGCAGCTGACCCATCGGCCCAAGGCTTCCCAGACGTATCAACTGCGAAAGCTCCTCCTCGACCGTCACCCTGTTTGCCAACACTAGTTCCACTCGCTAGTATTTTGTCCTTTCCATCTGTGAACAAATCACCGTAACACGCCACCGATGTCCCTTCAGGAACCTCAACAACACTTGAATGGATTTCCCCATCCCGTGACAATAAGCTCTGTGAAGCAAGTTCAAGGGTTTTGTGAGGAAGCCTGACCGCTCAAGGTCTGCTACTCCTCGAACTCTGTACAGACGCAGACCCACGCCCAACAGCCAGCTCAGTATCACCGGATGGTAGAGTAGATTCCTGCGACCGGGATCCAGATGGTTGTAATTCTGCGGACTTCGGACTGAGTCCTCCATCCAATATGTTTGAGCGAACCAAACCCTGATCCCGGCTTTCTTCATCAGAACTTTGCCATACTGAGATCCGTTTCCGGAACAAACCGGCGGATTGCTCCATTGTTCTACTCGGCCGCTTTCCATGATCGGCGGGCTAGGGAGGCGGTGTTTGGTTGCCGAACTTTTTAATGAGCGTCTGTCATCAGTCGTCCATCAGAAGCTGAGTATTGGAAAACTTCATTGTCAATAGCAGACACCAAAAGGCACTCGTCATCAGGTGAAAAACACGCCCTCACGTTCTCACTCCGACTTCTCGTCGTAAACACTGGTCGTCGCCCTCCCCCAGGTCTCAATTATCACAAGTCCCATTTCTTCACACATTGGGCAAAAATCGCGGTTATGAGCACATGAAGATTGCGATAAGCAAACTTCGTGACATTATTGCCTTGATTATGACAATCCTTCATAACCTGTACTTTTCGACCAGTGGCCAGATCGTATAAACCGACATCCCGAGTTACTCCGCTAACGGCAAATCGCGCATCACATGCACTGGTATGGATCGACGTCAAATGATCAAAGAGTTCAGACGTATACACACAGCCACCCCTCCTCCTATCCCTCATCAAGCTAACACTAAACACATGTATAGCTCCAGCATTTGATCCCGCGAGGAACAGGTCACCCTGTTTGTTTAACCAAGACAGTACCTCACGTGCGGCAGCAGCGGCACCATTTGCATTGCGACCAAACTGTAATCTCCTTAATGAATTCGTTTTAGAGAATACAGCCCCCGGCTCACGATCTCCCAAGCCCCCCTTCAAATGACAAGAAGCCTTCACAACACCACTTTCCATATCCATCACAACCAAGTATCCTTTCTCTGTTCCATACACAAACTCGCCCGGGATTCTCGGATTGAACTGAAATTGACGACGGCGATCGCCAATCTGACACAAATATTCTATGCGAGGAGCGCCGGGTGGAGTGAGCAGAACACGCGAAAACTGGTCTTCAAACCCGTAGTCTTGCTCGCCTTCATAGCCAGTACTCGCCTGCGCAGCAGAATCCTTTGCTCCGCGCGACGTTGGTAACAAACCACTCCATGGTTCCGCGAGAGCGGAAGGACCATCGGTCATACGCGAGGACAACGCAGCAGCCTGAACGCGACGCATTCTTTCAATAAATGAAGCATCACGTTCGTTCGGTGTAGAGGAAGTCGCTGCCAGGGCAACGGTCAAACCCGTAGCGACGCTCAGTCTTGAACGTCCACCACCAGACTGTATACCAGCAGCAGCAACGGCAGCCATCAAATCCATGACAGGTTCTGCTTGCGAAGCAGTACGACGCCTCTTCCGTAATCTAGGCTCTGAAATGGTGCAGGAACTGCTCCGCGAAAGTCTGGAGTCATGCGAAATACCCATTTCACGATCTCGCAACAGTGACACGGTGCTCTTCCTAATTGAAACACCAGGGGGCGTCCGATGATGTTTGAAATGGTTGCGCGCAAGTTGACGAGCCTTATTAAGTTCCTCAGGGCCTATATTGACGCCATCAATCATGCGCAACGGCTTTTTTGTGACGGAAAGCAAAAACACGCGGTAGTGAGGCACGAGCGCTACGGGGGTAGGATTAACGAGAGCAATAGGAGCCCAGCCATTGGGCAGGTGACGTGCTGCATCATGCTGCGAATGATCAACCATATCGATAGGTTCTGTTACAGTGCGTCGGGGGACCGAAGGGTTTGGCGATAATGATGTGTTGATTGTGGCAGCGGTAGCAGTCACAGGGGCGGATGCAGCATTGGGCATAAGTGCATCATGACACGGCTCAGGACATGGTTGCTTTGGAGAAAAATAAGCGCAGTTGTACTGTCGTGAATGAGAATGATGTTGGCGACGGCGAAGCGAGTGCTGCGTACACATCGCAGAGTTACGTTCAGCGGCATCATGCAGATCGGTGGCAGAAGTAGAAAGTGAGCGACAGAGATTTTTCATAGAATCATATGTAGTCAAGTCATATATGCTGCCGGCAAATAATGCAGCAACTAGAGAAGGCAAGGCATCCAGAAACTCGGCCGTTCTTCACAAGTTGGAAAACTTAGTGCAGCGGAGCGACACCCAACGCAGATCCTTAAGAAGAGCGAGAGTGTGATAATGAACGGAGGATATAGGACACGCATCCATACGCGAGCCAACGAGTTTCGAATGCGGGTGTGAGAGAGGATAAGAATGAAAGAAAGGGTTCCAAGGACGCAAGGCTATGGCGTTTAGATTGCAACATGCAGTAAAGTCAATCTCAACCCAGATATCATGCGGAAGACAAAACGAAGCAGCCATGAGAGCACCAGCACCATCGGCACTCAAGTTGGTGAGAACTGAACGACGGGGCGTGAACTGGTGTTCGTGGTAAACAAGGGTGATATGGCGCTGAGCCCATTACACGAGAGGTGTTTGAAGAAGGCGGAGCATGTTATATATTGATAGGCTGTAGGGTTATAATGTAGGCCAGACACAGCATGTGACTGGATGACGGACTATACGACATCGGCGGTGACAGAAACGGCAACGGCGACACAGGATTGGCCAAGGGCGAGAAAACTTTCGACTATCGGCGTCTTACGTATCCGAATCGCTGTAGCTCCACAGCAATGTTGTCTCGTATCATTGATGTTTCTCGACTTCGGTTTCTTGACCGTATGTTATCTGACTCCATGTGGAGATTGTTCTGTAAATGCACGATCGGTGACCCATGTACACTGTTGTCTACATGGCTTGGAATTGTTTCGAATGAGCTTCCGTCGTCCACATCTAATACGAAATTATGCAGCTTGCATGCAACCATAATGATAAGCGTAACTTTGTGCAGGGGGTAGCGAATTGCGGACCAAAAGATGCCGAACCGACAGACCAATATACCGAATGCGTGTTCCACCACAGTCCTACAAGAAGACAAGTATGCATTAAAGGAATCTTCCAACCCACTTAAACCTTTCCCCGGATACGGTGTCAACACTCTGGACTCATTTGAATAAGCGTCATCAGCAGCAACAACAGCCCAACTAGGGAGCTAGGGTCCTTTTAGTAGCTCATACAGTTTCGTAGATGAAAACGCAGTAGAATCGTGTGTTCCCCCAGAATGAGTTGCAGACACGAAGCAGAACTTGTAGTCGGCCTGCGCTGCAGCTTGAACGCGGACAGCGAAGAACCCTTTTCGATTGAAATACTTCTTAGGATCCTTCACATCACTTCGTTTTGGCTTCGTTATCTCGATCGCGATTCCATCAAGTGCTGCGAGTATACCATAGATCGGAGATCGCCGCAGCTGACAAAACATATTAGCCTTTTGCGTGCATTCTGCGTGGGTAGTAGGGAAACGAATCTCAGGTAGCAAGGTATCCAATGCACACAATGTTTCCTCAAATATGCTGTATACTGTACTGGAACCTATTCCATACGGCCACCATACGTCCAAATAGCTAGCTCCAGCCATAATACGTAGTGTAACAAACAAAATTATTTCGACGTTGAGTGCCGTCGAAGCCTGGGTATGATGTCGCTGTGAGCGTTTTAAAAAAGGTCGTACGTCTGTGTTTCCGGGATGCTAGTTTACAGTCCAAAAATCGCAGAAAAAAAATGCTAGTATTTCATATGTTAAATTGCGATTAGTGGAAGTTTGAAGTGGAAGAAAAACTAGAGTAAACTCCAGATTCTGCAGTATGGTTTGAATGGAATACTAGGCTTGACTTTCAAACTACGAGCTATTTCTAAGAAATATGAAAGTTGCTAGAATCTTAGAACTAACTTCCATTTCTGCTAGTTCACTAGTACTACCGGTCCATCGGTCCAAAAGAGCCATCGGTCCGAAAGCACAGTGGAAGTTCCATCCTAGCAGAAATGACTGTTATTGATGCAGTATTGCAGGTTCATGCAAGGTATAGCACCACATGTAAACAGGTCCAAACCGGTCATCGTACACATCTCCACCCTACTTCCCACCCCCGAAAATCCATTCTGACATCACCAAAGAAGCCCTGTATCATTTGGAAGACAATTACGCATCGAAACTCACCCAATAGATACCCTGAAAATGCTCTCGTTGCCCTCAATGTAGACATCCCCTTGGTTAGTTTTCTGTTGCCTAGTCTCTTCGTCCATCTCAACATGGAAATAAACACACTTACCTCAACATTCTTCGCCATCTTCATCTCCCCAACTCCCTCGAAAACATCTCAACTGCACAATTTCCAGCACCGCCACCGATCCATTGCCATCCAACGCACCTGCACATGCACAAACACAAGCTAGTCAAATACTCCGTTAGATACGTTTCCATCTTCGAAACTTTCCCAAATGCACACTTATCTACTTACCATGTGTCCCTACCTGACCAATAGCCTCGAAAACACGAATCAAACTGTCCCGAAAATCCTGCACATACACATAAAACAGTAACCAGTTAGCATTCTTATCAGAACTCGAACAAAAAACATCTCG
>VCMS01000012.1:66713-89908 GCA_022539475.1 Gracilaria domingensis
CCGCGCAGTCCACATTATCCGCTTAGCTAACTCTTCGCTCTTCGAAACATTCTCAAATGAACACTCATCTACTTACCATGTGTCCCCTACCTCACCAATACCCTCGACAACACGCATCAAACTGTCCCAAAAGCCCTACGCATACGCATACAACATTATCCAGTTAGCATTCACATCAAAAGTCGAACAAAAAGCTCTCAAACTTACCCATAGGCCCCCGCCCAAGACATTCACGCTAACCTGCTTCCAAATCCTCTCCGTGCGTCTCGCAAAATCACGTAACGTTCCGCAGTTAGACTTCGCAAACACCATCAGCATCAAAAGGTCTCACTTACATTGAACCCATTCAGTACGCATCCCAAACATAAAAAACCTGAACTACTCCGGTTCCAATCCAAAGATTCCGCACGCTGCAGCTTCATGAACCTGTCGCGCTCATTCTCGCACACAGCCGCCGCCGCGCAAAAACACTGGTCAGAGTCGCGCATATTCGCCATATCAAACATTTACGCCTCGACTTACCTGTTTCGCACGTTTCACATCCCAGGACAGGACTCTGAGAGGCAACGCCACTGAAGCTCACAGAAGAAGAACTTCAATCGCAGCCACACTGTACGTCAATCATCGCCGGCCGCGTAATGCGCCGTCCGCGAAAATTTTTGAAAGTTGTGTTCAGAAAAGTTCGAAATCCTCCCCACACTGAAACATGCAGGAAAGGTACGTAAACGATCACGTGCACGGTGGAGTTGGTGGCGTATAAACACACTTTATACTCTCCCCTGCAGGGTGCTCCAAGATTCTGCGCCGCACCATCACCACCGACCTCCCTCTGCAAGCAACTTCCCTCACTACTTTCATACCCTCTCACCCAGCCATGCACAACTGTTGTTTCCCCCGCTGCTCATTCCATACACAGTCCCTCGCCTCTCTCGCCCAGCATCAGAAGCGATGCAGACACAGGACTGACCCAAACCCGTTTCTCACCCCAACACCTCATCGAGGATCCCACTTCCCTCCCCGAACCAAGCGCCGCAGACTCAACAACACCGAACCCCCTTCCTTCCCCCCCTCTAACCGCCCGTCCGATAACGTAGCACTCGCAGACGACGACCCTTATCTCCAGGAACAGCTTGCTCTCTCCCTACGCTCATCCGACGCAGCACAGATACTCAGCCCGCATCACCAACTCGCCTCCCAGTCCCCTTCCACAGGCTCAGGTAACGCCTTCTCCCCCTCTCCACCCTCACAGAAAGACCACATCCATAACCTCGTCACCTACATATCCTCCATCGCCACAAAACTCGGAAAGCGTTCTGCTGACGAGCTCATCAACATTCTCAAGCAATCCACCTTTCCCTCTTCCCTCTTCCAGACCTCCATCACTTCCGCTGCCGAATGTCTGAAACTGCACTCCAAAATCTTCGAAGAAACAGTCAGCTCCATTGGGTTCACCTCAACCATCATCCATGACAAAAACCATAACTTCTCCGCCACCCTCTACCTCAGGGACCCCGTTCAGGTTCTCCTACAACAACTTCGTCTCGCATCCCACAGCAACTCCTTCTTTCATCCAGTCAAACAAGCTTCAAGAACAGGAACTACCGCAATCGCACACCCTATGGCTTCGGAACTCGGCCGCCATGTCGTCCCGACTATCAAGAGGCATATCATGCATTCTCCGGACCCCGACGTCATCTGGCACGATCCCAGTATCACCGGCACAGACTCGTTCGTCGGCCTCGTTCAACTATATTCAGACAAGTCTTCCACCTCTTTGAAAAGTTCTTCTGTTACGTCGTATCCTCTTCACATCACCCTCCTCAATTTCAATGACTCCTTCCGCAGAAAGTGCATCACGCAGAACTACACACTCGTCGGATACATACCCACATCCTTCACCTCCGACTCGTCCTCCACTGACACAGATTCCTTGGAAGTCGCTCCCTCAACCCCCAGCGTGACCCGCATTGTGCGCATGCAGCTCGTCCAGGAGTCCCTAGAAACCATCCTCAAACCTCTGTATCATATCGGTATGAAGGGTTTTCCCTTCCGCGACGCCAAAGGAGTCCTTCGTCAATGCCATCCAGTCATCTCCAACTACAGCGCTGACATCCCCGAAGCCAAGGACATTCTCGCAGTACTTCATGGCACAAAGCCAAGCAAACCCTGCCACCGGTGTCTCCTCCCTCGTTCAAAACTCAACCTCTACCAACCTACTCTCACAGAGCGAACCCTCTCACACACTTTGCAAACCAGAAAAAGACATGATGACCTACTTCTCGAGGCAGATTCTGCTCTCCTCTCCCATAGACCACGGGTTGCAAGGAACCTCAAAGAAGAAGCTGCAGAACTTCTCCACTCCACCTCTCTCTCTCCATACAAGTCCTTTCTGGAATCTTACCCTCTTCTCAACATCTCTTCACTGCTCACTCCTTATTCAATCTTCTCCTTCGAGCCCCTTCACAACTTTCACCTTGGCATCTCTAAACTCATCAAACTCGCCACAATCGAACGCCTGAAGTCCGATTCTCTTCACACTTCCGTGGGCTTCAATGGATCCTCCAGGTCGTTTCGGTCCATCAGAACATCTATTCTTACTCACGCCAACTCCATCCTAGCTGACATCGAACGCTCGTTTCCGGCTCCAGGGCTTCATATTGATTTCTCGACATCTGAAAAGGGTAAGTCTCTCAACGGCTTCTTCACCACTGACGGAATCAGAGGCATGCTAGAAGCAAAGGACTATCGCGCCCTGGACATGGTCTTCCCCTTCATCGGTGCATTCTTCGACCGTTGCTGCGGTGAAGTATCTCCCGCCCCAATAACCACCATTTTCACCTCTTACGTCGATCTCGTCAATAACGTTCTTCACTACCACACTGCCCCAGAATGGACTGATGATCGCTTACGCTCTTTGGAGACTCTCATCAAGAACTTCAAGACTCAAACTGTCTCAGTTTTGGGTCCATACCAGGCATCCAACTTTCGTACTCTCAAATTCCATCTCCTGGATCACATCATTCCAGACATCCGTCGATACGGAGGCCTCCATTTCGGTGATGCAGGTGTGTACGAGCACGCGCATCTCCTGTTCAAGAACCACTACCGCCGTACCTCTCGCAGAAGATCAACTGCGCATAAGGAAACAGTGGACTCAATCCAAGAGTCGCAAGATTTCTTACACTCCATCTCGGTAAGGAAACACTTCTCCATGTCTACCAACTCGGCCAGTCGTTTGTCGCAGCGGTGTCCCTCCATGGTTCGTGATGGTAGTTCATTCTCCCTCTTCGACATCATCACGGCCGACAAGTATCTACGGTCCCATCCAAACGTCCCGTCATCTGCTCTCACAGATTTGTTCTCCAAAACTACATTGCAGTTCATCAACCAAATCTCTCGCGACGCCCTCTCTTCCTTCCGTACCCTAAGCTTAGAAACTCTTCAACCGTTGGACAACCCCCATGACATCAAAATCACCGTCGTTAACTCCGCTTACATTGTTTCTGGATTCTGCCCCTCGCTGGATGACTACGATCGTCACTTTCAATGCATTAGACTGCGAGAGCCGGAGGTCTCTTTGTGTGAACGTATTTTTGCAACCACTTCTTTCGGCCCTTCCAAGTCCCCAAAATTCTCTACCGTCCTGGTTAATGGAACTCCTCCTCCCGGTTGTGACTTCCCGACCGCATGGGTATGCAAAGTCTTTGCCCTGGTTCGCTTTAGCAGATGTAACCAAAGCAATTCCGATTCTGAATTTGCCTTTGTTCGCTTCTTCGAGGTAACGGAGCCGTTGGATAACATTGACGAATCCTTGAACTGCATTTCCCTCCGCTGGGCCACGGATGACGAGGAAGATCACACATTGCAAACCTCCAATTCTCTAAAACGGTCAACAACTGCATCTGTATCCCCATGGTTCGGTCTCGTCCCATTCTCTTCGATCAAAGGCTCGGTACACATCCTCCGACAAAACTATCCCGCACGCCCCTTTTTCCCTCCATTGCACTGGAAGTTCCACCGATTCTACATTAACAGATTCTATCGCAATCCCCGAGCTCGTGTACACTACCATCCAATCACCAAACTTTCGTAACGTAAACCATAATGCATTAGTGACGTTCTATCCAATTCTCCTCATGTAATCCTTCTTGCACAGACCTTTCCCTCATATCCCTCTCTGCAGTTATGTCGTAGAACATACGGTCTCCCCGACTGCAGCATCCAACATAGCAATCCAGTACAGCTCCGAGCTTCTCAGAGATCTCTCCCATAAACACATCTTCTCGGACAGCAAGGTACATTTTCCTTTTCGACGGAATCCAGTAAACCACAGTGCCCACCCGGTCATCATTTCCATGCCGCGCATCTTCAGCATTCGATGGGCCATTTCTGAACTCTGTTGGATAACTCTGCTGCATGCGGACCCTCACGGTCTTCAGTATACTCTCAAGTGCCAGTGGTAGATATTTCCCGAACAAGTTGGAGAACAACACTTGTCTCTTACCACCTCTCCCTCGTTCAGACTCTGTCGCGCGAACAACGGACGCTATCCAGGCATCAAGACGTGCCAGATGCATAATTGTTCCATCCACTGGATCCCTCTCTTCGGTATTCCTCGAACTTGTTTGTAAAACGTCGTAGCCCATGAACTCACGCAGCACCTCCAAGCTCAGGCTGTTCCGAAAAAGCAAGTCACATGGTTCATCTTCGGTTGCATGATATGGGTTAAAGCCCGAGAAACATATATCTTCTACCTTCTGAGTTCTCCACGACGACAGAATCTCACATCCATTTGCATCTTCGGGTAGGAGTTTTTCACGTACCTCTCTGGTTTGTATTTCATACTTGTTCTGCTCCATTTCATCATTTTTTATCGGGGTCCTTACAAGCATGTCGTAACCTAGTCCCATCAATAACTTCTCCTTCGCATGGCGTTTTCGAACACCTATTGCATCACTTAAAGCCTGTTTCAACCTTCTGCGCAAACAAATGTCGTGCGTTAACTGTTTCACACAGTCATCTTCCATTTTCATTCCTCGGATAGATTCCCAACGTGGCTTCATTACCTCCGTCTCCACAATTTGCATCAACAAATGGTCGCCTCCACCACGTACGGATGGCGTGTACGCCCTCATTCCATGGCAAGATCCATTGGGCACCGTGGCACTATCTCCTTCCCATCAACAACCAGCACACTGTCGTCTTTCTCAGGTCCAACTGTCTCACTTCGGTTGCCCCAGTTCCTTGCCGGTATACTCATCTCGAAGCATAGCTCTCTTGTCTCGTCTTTGGCGTATTGAAGTATGGAGTCATAGACGGTCTTCGCAACACCAACAAACTCGTCGTTCACGTCAATGTTGTACCGCTTCCTGCTCTTGTTACTGTCACGTTCGTTCCTTTTCCCTCCACGTCTGAGAGCCTCTCTCAAAGAGTGTATGAGAACCTCTTGTTCTCTGACCTTAACCTCCAGTTGCTCTATGTTCTTCTGAGCAAGTCGTACGCTCATTTTCAGACTTTGCTTGTCCTCTATTGTACGATACAGATCTCCCTTCAGTTTCCCGATCTTTTCCAAAAGCTCGTATCGCGGAGTAAGGGATTCATCTTCATCTTCTTCCATTGCACCATGCAGGGAAAAGCTCCGTGACAAAGCACCACGATCAACATCTTTATCGTTCCATACTTCTCTACGGGCGTTTGCTATGACAGGTTGCCGATCGTTCCCCACCCGTCTATTCTCATTTCCATGGTTCGTCCTTCTTCTGACCTGATTGAACCTGTTTCTCTGTGACTCACCTGTGACTGGTGTCGGTTGTATCTCGTTTTCGTCTTCGTCTTCCTTGTGTCTGGACCCAATATGAGGGACGGAATCATGCCTGCCTTCGATGGGAGCCATATGCGTTGCATTTCCGGCGTCCACGTTGTCGTTCGCCTCCACGTTATCCTTGTCCTCGACGTCACTTGGGATATCTACTGCGTCCGTGGACTCCCGCTCCTTTCTTCCACTGCCTTTCTTGGCACGAGAGACACCCTCATTCATTTTCTCGTTCCTCTTCACTTTTCTCGAATCATAACTGTTACGTTCTGTTCCGGCAGCGCTTCTGGGTATCTCCCTATCCCCAGGTTCGGCTCTAGGTTCGGCTCTCACGATGGCGCAATCCACGGTTTCCATCTCCGCATTGTCATCCGCAGTTCTCACCTTGTCGAAACAATCATCGATACGAGGACCTTCTGTTCCTCCACTGCCTCTTGTCCTCCTTACATTCTGACGTACAGCCGTTCTTCTCTTATTTCCTTTCATCGCTTTGATATCTACATTTCCATCATCACTGACCCTTGGCTCTTCCATTGCAGCCATGTGGCGTGTAACAGGCCCACGCATTGCACTATCCTTGGCTTGAACGGTTTCACTTACTGTGCGTTCCGTAGTGCATGTGGAAGCTCCTGACCTCCTTCTCGGTTTTACTTCCGATACTGTAGATGAAGATTTTGGTTTGCGAAGTCCAGCACGAGGTGCTCGGCCTCGGCTACCTCTCCCATTAGTAGCACTACTTCGTGAGACGACCGCGCTCCTACGTTTGGCCACCCCAGTATCCCAGCGCTCCGGCGGTACCGATGCCTTTCGCGGTTTACCACCTGCATGCTCCGCACGTTGAGGAGCCATCCGAGATCCTTCGGCCTTCGTGCGCGGTAGTATTACGGAACAGATATAGAAACGTGAACGATACTGAAGGTATATGATTGAGAGTGATATGTGAGGGTCACGTACTCGGTGTGCAGGACTGATATGTGAAGGGAGGGGAATTTAACCTCGTACTGCATATATGGAGAAAAGCATTCTGCAGCATTTGTGGCGGATCGGCATTCAATTTTTGGACCTTTCCCGGGTCCATATTCCGGACTTGGTCCGATTTTCCCGGATGTTGCGCCCTGCATATACAAGTACGGCACTTTCAACGATCTTTCATACCACTATATGCATCAATATGTTACACAGTACAGCTTGAGTGTACATATGAGTAGTATTTCTGCAATCATAGCAGAAGTGTTCAATACAATTTACTTCAACAAAAAGCTTTTCTCACTACATTGAGCCCATACGAAGTCCAAGGACATTGTCTGAGAACCTAGGTTAACCTTTCCCAAGGATATGTGGGTCCATAGTCAACGTAAATTTCGTCGTGCTCCTTAATGTCCCTTGAGGCCGTGACTACGAGGAGTCTGTAGTTCTCCAAAAGCCCCAAAGTTGTAGCCTGATACTCTGTGGGCTGGCGAATGAATACATTTGGTTTGCGTGCCATGTTAGAATCCATTTCTTCCAATTCCTTGTCCTCATCACCTTCACGATATGACGCGTCATTGATATAGCCCGCTACACAGAAAGGAGCAGGAACTATCCAGGCATGACCAGCGTTGACTTCAGTATCATAATGCGGGAGAGTGTTGTACATTTGCCCCTTCAGCCTCACTTGCATGCAATACTTCCTGAACCGAGATGCAGTGGCCCCCAGCATTCCGTCTCCATACGTCAAATGTGTGGTATTGCGTCGGCTTAGATCATGATACACCAAGGTCCCATAAAAGTATCCAATAACCTCCCCTTCGGAAAACGCCCTACTCGTAAATACTCCATTTCCACTTGCTGCATGTTTGATATTCGACTTCTTCACATAGAGCCATAGCGATGTCGCCTCGACAGAGAGTAAAGTGTGACTGTCCAACGTAGTCATCTTCCCTTGTAAGGCAAGTGGCCACTCATGGAACGGTTTCTCTTTGTACGTAGTGATAAGACCAGGTTCATTCCAATAGGTGGATAGGTACGACATGATATGGAATGGGAAAGATTGGTACGATGGGAATCCCTTGGGTGCATTCCATATAGTCGAAGTCTTTCGTTTCCGTTCAGGAAATTTGGCATCCACCACATAAGACGCTTGAACTACCTCATTCGTAACCGGTTCTTTCATCTTCAATTCATTGCGCCACACCTTTCTTGCGTAATGCACAATAGCATTGTGCTTGGCATGAGAGAAACACTGCTCATCTTGCTCACATCCAATGAAACGCCGAGGCCCCTCAATATCCATACATGCCAGCGCGCACGAGAACGTCCCGGAGTAGAGATCAACCACAACATCCCCGGGATTCGAGAACCTCGCTATCAGCTCCATCAGTAGTTGCCTCGACTTTTGTTCTGGACGAGCGTTCGCGGTTCGAATTCTTCTACCACTCTTCACTCTCCATCGGAGACTCTCCCCAGGCGTAAGATTTGGAACCTGGTCAATGATAGAATAGTGCCCAGGATAGCGAGCTGAAACGTAGTTGAAGTTCTGATAGTTCACCATTACCTTCTGTTCCGCGTACGGGTTTCCATTCCTCACGCCATGCACGGCGTACTCCGTCGCCCCAAACAGGCGAGTAGTATTACGCGCAGGGTTCTTCAAGGGGTTCGAACGAGAACGAATGAAGTTCATGGGCGTCGAATCCACTAAGAATGATGCGGTTTTCTTTCCGCTTGCGTCCTCCGACTTGTGCTCTCGCAAAATCTCTTCCCAGTCTCCAAACTGGTCGATACTGCAGAACAAAACGAAATGTCCTCCTGGTCGAAGCATGGATGCCATGATGTCCGCAGTATTGTCCATATCATCGTCAGCCAATTCGTCGTACTCGCTGTCGCGGATGCCATATGGTGGGTCTGTGAGCACGAACTGAACGTTGCCTTCCAAAGATGTATCCGATGGGAAGATAGTACCATGAGCCTCCACCAGTTCGTCATATCCGACACAATGCATTGAGAATTGCTTCTCCATGCTTCCTCGCACCATATCTAGAGCATTTAACGTGCGCGTGTCATCAAAGTCATGAGGGGGGAGAACCCCATCTGGAACGTTATCTTTCGCCCCAACAGAGGCACCAGGTGTATCACCTTCTTCATTGTCGCTATCGAGAATGACGATGACATCGGAGTTAACTGAGCTTTTCCCTGCGGCGTTCCTCTTGGAGGAGCTCGGAATCTGTATCGAGTCCTCAACCTTAACCGTGACGGTATTACTTCCTCCATCCTGCTCTGAAGGAGCGGCCCTAGGGATAAGTCGAGATGGTTGGAGGTTATGTACAGACATCGCTTGACGAATAGAAGACACGTACTCTTTGGAGAATACATTGAAACGGGGTGGTACTCGTGCGGGGCGGCCAGGTCTGAAGCTTTCCAACAAATTCCATCTTGACGTTGGGGACATTTTGTATAGGAAGCCATTCAACACAATCTTGCTGACATCTGCCAAGAATTCCTTTGCCAACTCCCGTAAGTTGGCGTCGATAGTATCCGGAAGAGTATGAACCCAAGAAACGGTGTCGGTCACATCCAACGTGGGTTTCAGTTCTTCCCCCAACGTATGAAAAGCTGACTCCGGACTGTACCCAACAGAGCGGGATTCAATGACATGGAACCCAAGCGACTTCTTTTCTACAAGCAGGTATGGCAGCAACATCTGCTCACCATCACCAAAGCCTAAGGTTGAGGCAAAGAAATCCCATCCCTTACAAATCGTTTGCACTGCATGTGCCATCCGTCTCCCGTGCGTCTCATTCGAAGCTATGTAGCCGTCGACGAACTGCACAGCTCTATGGGTTCCCTTCCCGGTCTTTCCTCTCTTCGCCGCTGGGAGATTTCTCTCCGAAGTTATATGCTTCACGAAAGAGAGATAGAGTAACTGCTGAAAACGAGTGGGAGGCCCAATCCTGAACGTAGTTCTCTTCGTCTGCTTACTGCCTGGACCATGTCGTTTGAAAAGGTCATTCCAGAAAGCCCGTTCTATGAACGAGCTACCGTTGTCGACATCCTTTTCAAGACTCCAGGTAAACAAATCTCTCACGCGCCGATCAGAATTCTCGTCGTCTAGATCAGTGATACGCGTATATTTGTAGACCCTGCTCAGAAAACGCACGTCCAGACAGATCTTCGTGACTTCTTTTGCGGAGTAGTTTTGGAAAGGACCCTTGACCGCAGTGGTGATGAACTCTCGTGCACATGCCAGGTGTTCACGGTTTGATACAGCGTATTCCACAATTTCCGTGTACCCAACTTCACGCGGATTACCAGTACCACTTCTTGAAGCGGCATACGCATCTCGCAACTCAATGAACAACCCCCAACATTTCAAGAAACGCGTTGCCATGCTGGCTGAATCGAACGACGCGCTAGAGGATGCGCTAGAGGATACCGTGCCGTGGTTCTCATCGGCCAGCACACTCTGCTTAACAGTCCGAGGAGCGTCATTTCCGGTGGACGCCATGTAAGAACTGAGAATCAGAAAGGACGCGAAGTAAACGAGTATTGTGAAACGGTAGAAGTTTCGGAGATGTTTAAATGGGTGGGAAGCGACGGAAACGTCGGGAAGCGTCGGAAACAATGGTGGAGAGCGCGGTTGCGACGGATTACCGAGAACTGAGCGGGTAATGAAATAGAGAGACGAGAGTGGGATCTAAACACATCAAACCGGTGGGGCACGTCAGTATGTGCAGTGCATTATATGTCTAGTATGTAAAACCAACGTAGAAAACACTGGGTTCGTACATCTTTGAACATCGCCCGAGCGCGGTGTGGGAACCGCGGTTCGCCGAGTTCATAGCCGAGATCATAGCTATGATCTCGGCTATGAACTCGGCGAACCGCGGTTCCGGCACGGCGCATCTGACGAAACGCCACGTGTATACCGCCGAAAGACCCCCCCTGAGGACCCCCTGGAGACCACTTCTACTACACAATGCGCACCAAAGCACCTGTTCTCACCCACACCACCACTACCTGGTGGTGTTGCTGGCGTTTATATGGGCAGTGAATAAGTGACGCCCCGTCGATGGCCGCCGCCCTCCGTGCGCTGCTCCGCTCCCACCGCATCGTCTCTCCTCCTCAAGCCCTTCCCCTCCGTCTTCCACGCTTGCTACACAATGTGTCCGAAGTGTCATCCGCGTCTCCATCGCTCTCCCGTTTATTCGACGTCACTGCCCACATAAACGCCAGCAAGGGGTCCTCCAGGGGGGTCATCAGGGGGGTCCTTTCGGCGGTATACACGTGGCGTTTCGTCAGATGCGCCGTGCCGGAACCGCGGTCGCGAGTTCATAGCCGAGATCATAGCTATGATCTCGGCTATGAACTCGGCGAACCGCGGTTCCCACACGGCGCTCGGGCGATGTTCAAAGATGATGAAAGGCGGGGACAGTGGTCAACCAGGACGGAATCAGACATTGATCCAACCATTTATAACCATCAGGAACTGTACCCACACTGCTCACGTGGGCATTGCAGCCGTTTTGAACGTGAGTGGTTGCGTCCATTGTGCTCACGCGAGAAAGGGCGGAGATTCGAACACGAGCGGTTGCAACTTCACGGGAGCAAACGTACGATTTGAAGAACACCAGGACTCGTGTATATCACACACACTGGCACCATATAATGGATATGAGGGGACTGGGAAAGGGTCAAATGAGACGCTCTCGAAAGGTGAGAAAGCCTCGACGAACCATGGCACCACAACTTCGGAGCGGGACCAGAACTGCTGAACCGAACGCAGCGACGGGGAACGCATCCACAGCTATGAAGTCGAAGCCCGCACCAGGCGAAGAAGTGACCTTGTTGTTGGGAGGGGCAGGAGGGAACAAAGCAGCGATTGGGAAAGCTGTTCTCGTTGAAGTGGACGCTGGTGGAGGGAAGACAACGTTCAGAAGGGAAATGCATGGACATGCTCTGCAGGGAAAACCAGGGGAAGATGTAGTTGGTATATGGCGAGCGAAGATATCTCATGAGCTTGACACTCCCTATCCCTATCTCTTTAAGTGTACCGATGAAGATTCTGTTCCGAAGACATTGAAGGACATGAACAGGCCCGGTTTCTACGCCTGGGACCTGAACTTAATGTCTAAGGTGGGTGACGTCGTAAGCGCTGATGAAGGAGACAAGGGTGCTCCGAGTTCCAAATTCGTCGCCCCTGAGAAGCCATCGAATACTGCTGGGAAACGGGTGCGAGTTGTAGAACCTAAAACTCCATCCAGTGCCCGAAAGCGAATGGAGATGAAAGTGGCTCATGTGAAAACCCCGTCGAATGCTAAAAAACCCCAAGGCGGGAAACAAGCGCCAGTACCAAAGCTGAAAACACCATCGAACGTTCACGGTGGTGGAAAGCAGATGCAAGAATTCAAGATGACCACGACCCCAGAGAGTGCTGTATCGGCATTTCGTAAACAAACTGCTACGATTGTGCAGTCTGGAGCATCGAGGAACAGCACTGCGGAAGCTATTACTCAGGCTGGAAATCGCAGTGGAGTGACAATGGAAGTGATTGACGTGGATGAAGACGAAGACGAAGACGTGGTTCTAGTGAAGGAAAGCCTTGGAAGCAACGTCAATGAACTCTTTGATGAAGGTGATGTGATACCTCCTGATGATGTCGATACGAGTTTAGCGAGTTTGGTATTTGACTTAGATCATTACGAGTATGTGTCTGTTCAAGTCGATATTGAGCTCATTCAAGTTCCGGAAATGACTGTGAGAGGGTTGTTCCGGAATCATGTCGAGGCTCTGAAAGAAGAGATTGGACGCAAAAGCTTCTTACAGGCACTTGGGACCATGAGCGTTGCTGTTCTGTCTCAGGATGTGTCCGAGAAGGACATAGTGCAGAACAATCGCTTGAAAGTGAATGTGTGCTGATTGATGGAGCTCATCGTTATGTAGCACTCAAAGAGCTCTGTGAATCTATGCCCAACATTAGGAATCTATGTGAGGTCTTTCTGTTTCGCTGTGGAAGAGAAAAGATGGACAGAAGATGACCACGAGGGAAATCTTGAGCCTTGGCAATGTGCTAAACGATGGATTGAAGCAAGCTCGTCTTATGGGTTTTGCTGACAAGGTGCATTCTATTGTGTCATTTATAAGGGTCCTGGTTGAGGAAGAGAAGAAGGACTTGAGCAAGATGACGAGGACCTCTGTCGCAGGTGCACTAAGTGTTTGCGGTATCATTGGCCAGTACAATATCAAGCATTTGGCAAGATTTGCAGAGATGGGGTTGAAGGTGGCGAGAAGTCCTGGATTGCTGGAACATTTGGAGCGGATTTGTGGGGACTACCATGAGATTGGAATTTCTTGTATATCAAGTGATGAATTCTTTACCATGGATGAGCATACAACCCACTTCACGCTCGACGCTCTGGTTGCATACTTTTCCAGGAGGCGAGTGTCGAAACTGACGGGTCGTTTTGAAGACGTACGCAAATACTTCTTTATCTGCTGCAGGAGGCTTCAATCTTTGCCAGAGGAGCTTTCGAAGAAGAAGAAAGTTACATTGGAAGAAGCGTATGCCATGAAGGTGGAAGTGACAAAGTTTGAAATGCGCACCGTTCGTGAGTACCTTGCAACACAGGCAGCACGAATTGATGTACCTTCGAATAAGAAGCTCTGGGAAGGAAGGATTTCGAGAAGAATCTGGATTGCTCGTGATAAGCTGGCAAAGAGTTTAGGGGTGGATATGTTGAAACCTGCCACTGGTACTACGCCGACTGAAACACAGTCTGAGACCAAAGCGGTAGACGAGTCTACAACGCAGAGAATGGCCACACGTTCGGCAAGTAGGAAGGCCAAAGCGCCAGTGCGCAAGGGCTCTAAGGACTCTGATGTAGAAAGTGAAGAGAATATGCCATCGAAGACAAGAAGCATGAGGAGTTCAAGACGAAGCCGTCGACGAAGGAATGCAATGAGAGACGTGAACCCTAATCAACGGAAGAAGTCAAGGACGGAGGGTATTCAATCTGTTCACAATGAAGTTATCAGTCATCTGCGGAGTCTTGGTGCGAAGGGGGTGAGAAACTTGTTGAAAAGTCATCAGATATCCATTGGCAGCGACACAGACTCAGATGGAGTACCAATTGTGGTCTCACAGGCAGAGGACACTGACCCGTTCGATGACACAGTACCGCAGGTGTTGGCGCCAGGTCTGAAGAAGGCTGAAGAAGTAGCATATGAAGGTGACGATTCGTGGCTAAAGTTGGTGAAGACCTTACCAAGCAAGTGGCCGACTGGAGTGGAGAATGTCATTAAATCTGTGTACCCGTGGATGGATGCGATACATCTCCAGAAGCAACACCGAGGCCACTTGTTGGAGCCCAAGGACTTTGAAAGTGTGCACCATGCAGTCTTTTGGCATGCAGCGTATCATGGCCATAAACTCCTGAACGCGGCAATGGGAGGCATGGAGGTCGACGAGAAGACGTTATGGGGGGATGCACTGAAGAACGACTCTCTTGCGTATGTCTATTTTGTGAAGAAGAACGTCGAGCTTCGAGAGAGAGGTTTCTGTATTCTGGACGGCTTTGCATCGGATGGAGAGTTGGTGAAGCTGACAGAGAGTTTGAGCAAGCTCATTGACGGGGATGTTAGTGTGGAATTACTGGACTTCTTCCGAAGGGACTTCGAGAGGGCTCCAGACCTTAGGATACCAGAGAACCGAATCACATGGATACCGATCATCAACGCAGATGGTGGGAGGTACATGACTACGAGAAGAGGCATAGTGGATGACATGGAGGCAGCCGTAGAAAGACATGTGCTTGTGAAGAAGAGAGCTTTACTGGATGCCCGACTGGGACAGATATGTGCTTTAATGGGTTTACAAGATAATAGGGTGGAAAAGGAGAGGATGTATGCGCCGAAGACGGGGGGAGGGTGTTATGCACTGCAGTTGGATGCAAGCGGCAGCAGTTACATACGGATTTCCCGACCTTGGCGAATGAGGATAAGCTGGAAGAAAAGAAGAACCCGGGGTACTTTATGATGGTGTCCGGAAGTGTGTCGTTTCCAATTTGGGTATGTGAAGGGTCTCATACACACTACGCAGTTACTCCCAAGGCATTTGAAGGTTTGGCACGGGGGATGTTTGTGAGGAAGTTTTTCGTTCCGCCTAAGTCTATATTTATTGGAAGAGGTGATGTGTTCCATGCAGGCGCTTCAAATGAGGATGGAAGATTCCCGAGATTCCCTTGTTTCGTTACCACATGTACATGGTACCTGAGAAATACAACCTCCCAGATGCGGTACACCTTAACCCACACTTTCGACCTCAGTTCAAGGAGGATGAAGACCTGGTTAGTATGAAGGAGAAGAGGAAGAATCCAGAACCGTCGAATTTGGAGGAGGAGAATGATGAAATGATAGTAGAGGAAGGGGAAGAACAGTATGAAGAAGATGACGAAGATGAGAATTATGAAGTGGAGGAGATTGAAAACGATCTTGAGGATGGCGAAGAAGACTGAGTGAATATGTGATGAAACTTTGTAGTAATCTATGTGTCGAATATAGTTTCGAAGTAAATGATCTTGTGAATCGAGAGAAAGTTTAAGAATTGTGGAAGCGACGACTCTACCCAAGATTGAAGGGTAGGATAGGATACCATACCAAACACTTCAATCCTGGAGAGCGTCATGAATATGTGGGAACTATGTTTGTAGAGAAGAGATTCTGTTTAGTTGAAACATGTATCAGTTATGTACTTATGTTCGTATACTACTTGTCTCGCACTTGGTGAATACGTCAGCCAGAAGGCAGTAGATGTTGTGTCGGGGGTCTAGGGTGCTCACCAATGGCTCACAAGTATCGCTTTGCGTTGATTCTTGGTGCGTGTTTGACGACTCCGGAGCATACAAGTAGTACAATGAACAAGGTGTTTGTGAGGAGGGGCGGGATACCTCTGTACGAACCAAAGGATTCGGGGTCCAAAGACTCGGAGAGTGTGTGTGCGAAGAAAACTGGGACCACTCTGTTCAGAAAAAGTCTGATAGAAAGCAGGAAATCCTGAAGGAACAAAGCTTTCGGAACGAGTTTAGAATACAACGGCAGTACGGATTTAGCCCTCTTCTCCGGTATACCACCCGATTGGAGAGCGGAACTATGTTGTTGAACGTATGTTTTGTAGAGAAATAGATCCCAAATGTGTTGATGAGAATGTTGAAGAAGCCGAAGAAGAAACCGCCGGGGAAGAAGGAAATACATGCAGTTTTGAGAGAATCCATGACATCGATTGGAGGAGGACGGAGCTGATAGGTGACGAAGATAGAGAGGTTGAGGACGATAAGCCCACCGATGCTCATGCCGAGGTATTTATTCCTCAGTGCCGAAACGGTGCTGGATGTGTGCGACGGAGTCATTGGACCATATGCGAGTCTACCATACCTTGTGGCGTGAAGAGAGAATGCCAATTCAAACAGAATAATGTGAAACATAGTTTCGAGCATGCTGTACAGGATGGTGAATCCCAGTTGTGTTCGGCGGAGGAAGCGATCGTAGAGAAGAGCGTGTGTTATGAGAGGCTTTATAATCCCATAGAGAGCTCCTATGGCTACTGAAACGAAGAGGAGAATGCCAAGAGAGAGGATAGCGAGAGCATGTTCAGGGGATTATGTGAATAAGACCGAGCCTCTGACATGTAGTTGGGTAGCTCTGAAAGATTCCCAATTGTGTGGAAGAAGGAGGATGTTCAAGGATTCGGTCATGAATTGAAACTTCGTGAAGTATGTCATAAACATCACTGAGTTCATCCAGCAGTTCGGGGGATAAAAGGGTCTGGACTCCTCGAACCGTGGCTTCCCCGGTGTCAACGTTGTACTTCAGTTGAAGGCAGTCGTCAAAGGTGATGTATGTCCTATGGGGAAATGCGTTGAGATGGATAGGTATGAGAGCAGTTTGGTTGCGAAGCTGTACATGCGATACCTTGTGGGTGTTTTGGAAGGCCATTGTGAGCTCTGCTGCCTGTGAGTAGGTAGGAAAGAGGAGAAGAAATGAAGAAAGAAGGGGCGAGGAGAAGATATATTTATTGAGAACGAAACGAGCAGATATTACCTATAAAGAGGTGTATCGAAGGAGCTATATCTATGTTTTGTTTCCTTTAAGGCTTGTAAATTTGAAGTGAAGAAGGTGTTCATAAACGAGTGGCGAACTTAGCTTCTGTGATGGAAAAGCTATGAAGAGAAGGAGTACATGAAGAGTAAAATGTAGGGCGATGAAGAGGACGGAAGAATCATGATATGATGGTAGTGGTAGGATTTCATTTCATATACTACTGGCATGAACCATGTATGAAACGGGACGCCCTTCTCGCAACGGTTGGGAGAACATGGAGAATGAGAAGCATAGAGAGTGTTCAAAAGTGAAGAATTGTGCTAGTAAATATGAAAATAATTGCGATGCAGAGGTTGGACGGATATGAGCGGGTGCGGCGGTACTACAGTGTCATGGGACGAAAGCGTCTACCCTTGGTACACCGTGATCGGTTTGCGAAGGAACGATCAGCGAGTTCTGTTCTTTTCGGCTTCCCTGATTTCTCTTCTTTCGATATCCCTTTTGCTCTTCTACCAGATCTTCTACCAACGCGTCCATGAGCGATGACGATTCGCGTTCGAACATTAGGTGGCCATGGGAGTCGGACGAAGGGGTACGGTCGCACAAGAAGTTAAAGAGTGTGTTCGAGGAGGAAGAAAAGGACGAGCTGGACTGGTGGGCCACTGCAGTGCTGGGGTGTGCCGGAGCGATGGGGACGCGCATGGGAGAGAACGTGGGTCGACTGACGAAGAAGTGACAGGGTTCGTGGTAAGGGAACTGAGGGGGATGAAAGAGGAGCAGAAGAAGATGATGAAACGCATTGAGAATCTGGAGGGGAGCTCGAAGGAGGTGAATGGGAGGAAGAAGGGCGGGGTAGGGGTGTGGAGGAACGCCGGTAACTCCGGCGCCGAAGACGAAGATCGTGAACGGCGTTGGGTAGGAGTGTGCATCGGAAGCGAGGACGAGGATGCGAGAGACTTTGTACCGGCGACGGATAGTTTTGGGGCGGATGAGGTGATGGAGGAGAATTGGTGAGGAAGAGAGGTCTGAAGAGGAAGGTTGGCGAGAAGAGGCCGATCCAACCGAGGAGTTGGGGGTAGAAAGGATGAAATTCAGCCGAAGGTGGAGAACAAGAAAGGAAAAGGGATAGTAAGAAGAGGACACGGGTTGGGTTCAGGACTGTTCCGAAGCCGGTGTGGAAAGGGAGCAGTGTTGTTGGATACGAGGAGAAGTGGAGCTGGGAGGATGTTGTGGAGGATGAGGAGGAAACGGTTGAGAATGATGATGGGAAAGAATTTCGTACGCTATCATTCGCGGATGTGGAGGTAGAGGAAGGAGATGAAGGTGCTTTACTTTGATTGAGGTGATACAGTAGTTGCCGGGTTGACGGAGGTAGAAAAGCGTGGGGGATTGGATGTGCGCAACTACCATTTCATGAATGTTGTACTAGCCAGAGTTAGTTTACATTCATTATTTGTGTTTATTTGCAATCGACAAGTATGCAAGTGCCGTTGGTAGCTTCCAGATCGAGCTACCACCTAATCCGTCTGAGTATACTAGGTACAAAAACTTTCATGTCATGGAGGTGAACTAGCAATTATGTCCGCTTTCACTCATTCTAAAAATTCTGTAGTATTGCTTGAATAAATGAAAGTATGGTATCCAAAAAAATTTTTTTTTGGCTTGCACATAGCCGTACATTCAATTCTTTGCACATTTTTAACGATTCAATCCACAAAATAGCATTCTAGCCTCTTGGACATAGCGTTCCGGAAACACAGACGTGGGTTGTAAGGTCGCGTGCTTTACTTGATGTTCGAATGGGTACAATTGCTGCGGCTTTGGGACTATGGGACAATGAAAGGGAAGCTGTGAAGATGTACACTCCGAAAACTGGTGGTCGATTTCTGGGGACGACGAGAAAGTGCAAGCGCCAGACGCTGCACACCGACTTCAGTAGTCTGGTTACGAAGGAAAATATGAATACTGGCAACCCCGGATACTTTGTAATGGCCTCTGGGAAAGAGGGCTTTCCTCTCTGGGTGAGCGCTGGAAGCCATCAACTGGTGGGGATGAACAACCAACAGTTGCGAGTGATGTCGGAGGTGTATCCAGCGAAGAAGATAATTATCCCACCGTACTCTGTATTCGTGGGCCGTGGTGATGTGACACATGCTGGAGCAAGTGGGAAGGACAAGGTGGATAGGCCCGAGTCTATGGATTTGCTGGTTAGATACCACATGTACATGGTACCAGAGGGCTACGCACTACCTGATGCTGTTCATCGGGTGCGGGATTTCCGACCCACGGTTTGTCAATGGTGACGAGGAGGAGGAGGCGGAGGATGAACTGTTGTCCGATAAGGAGGGTGGGCGGTTGACATGGACGAAGACCAAGTGGTCGTGGAGATTGGTGTGGAAGCGGACGCCGGTAGAACCGAAGTGCTCGAGAGTAGTAGTGATGACGATTTGCCAATAATGAGGCTGCGAGCGCCTCGAAGTGGATGAGAATGAGATGATTAGTAAATTATGTGTGTCTTGCGAGTATTAAGAGTAGTATACTATTACAAGGCTATACATATGAACATAGAAAAGGTGCGGCAGGCTGGTAATTGAACAAATGTCAAACGTCTTTGCGTCCAGTTGCGTCTAATTGCAACATGCCAAATGCTCGGTATCGTTAGCATCATTGGTGGCACCAGTCAATTCGCAATTGAACATGTATCGTCCTAACATTCTGAAACTGCACTTAAGGTTGCTTTTAAGAGAAGTGTGAAACTGAGAAGTCTATACAGTTCCTGTCTATGCGGTACTTGTGCAGTATGGTGACTGTATCAGGAAAAATGGCAGAGGAACAGAGAGACTTGGCGGAAATTTCACCAAATACCTTGTCTAAGTTCATATATGCCAATGGTTACGGTATATTAAGTTCCGTTGATGGAACGTTGAGAAGAGAAGGAGAGTCAATTCCAGAAGAAGTTGTGAAGTGTATGAAGTCATTGACGAACGTGTTGGTTTCGGACTTGTCACAGGGGGTGATGTGGGCGATGTGGAGGGGAAAATGGAAGGACTCGGAGACTATAAGTTTGGTGTCTCGGCGAATCATGGAGCTTTCCTGCGTTTCTCTGACGAGAGGAAATTAAGGGTGCATTCAATGATCACACCCTTGACCACACTGTTGACGGACTACTGTTCCTGGCAAGGGATTTGAATAGGAGGCATGGTATTGTGAATGATGATGACAAGGGGTTCGTGGAGACCAGAAGTGATAGTGGCCTTCCCAATTTCGTGTACAACAAACTGTGCAGTGGAAAGAAGAAGTGGATTCTGCTATTGGGACCTGTTGCAGAAGATGGATGCGTTTGTTATCTATCCCGGCGATAAAAGTTGCGAAATTGTGGACAAGCGATACACAAAAGGAAGCGGAGGAGAAAATCTTGTGGATAATGAACCGTGATTTATTGATACGGATGACGTCGTGACGTTCGGAAGTGCTTTGAGCGACGGGCCTTTGCATGAGGTAGGCGTGTACGGCGTTCACGTCAAAGAAGATTGTATCCCGGGTGGAGTACACAACCTGTTCGAAAGCGTGGAGGATGTACATTCGATAATTATGTTGGTGGCTCTGTTGTACGGCTACGAGGAAAAAGCAGCACGATAAAACCACCATGATTCATAAAAGGGTATTGAGATATATACGACACTTTTATTACTGAGATCTCATATCATAGCTAAGTATTAAACGCATCGTAGCACTTGAAACAAATTCCAAGAGGCATTTCTAAACCATGACACTTGCATTTTCTGTACCCGTACAGTTCTGCCGCCCTTCTGATGGTCTCATGCACGTCCTCCACCCCATCAACAAGATATGTTACCGCTGCTGGATGGTCTTCTCCCTTCACATGAACTGCCAGGGTTGCCATTTCATATAGAGGGCCATCATTGGAAGCATTCCCGAAAGCAACGATTAAATGTGTCTCGAACTGGGGGGTCGTTTTCAACCAAGGCTAGCGCCCCCACTATTTTTCGTGAAACGAATGTCCCCTATGTCACAGTTTTCATCTTGAGGGTAACGCAACCAGGTTCGGAAAGGATGTCAACAACTTTGAAAAATACCGGAGTTAATTCTGTTTCCACTCGACAGTCCATGGACGTGAAGTTAGGGAGGGTCACTGTCTTTTCTAGTGGTCCCAAAACCCCCCAAAACCTGCTTTTTTCGTTGGGGGGGGAGACCGCTTTCTGTCGTGAAGTCCATGCGGATTCCATTTAGGAGAGTGCAAGTCTCTCAAGTTCGCTGCACATGTTTTGTAGCCTTTCCCTGTCAAGGTCCTGATCAATTGTCAGGATACCAATGCGATAATACTCACCCGTGACCCTTGGTTTCCAGAGATGCCAAAAGCTATGTGCCACCAAGGTGAGGCTCCATGAAAACTCTCGGGACATCCTCATATATCTCGCCGTAGCAATCCAGAACCAACGCGTGCGTGGATGTACTTCATGCATTTGACTGATTTCGGCAGGAATGTGCTCCCCAGCTCTTTTCAGAGTACCGTCAACATCACTAATCAACGGCGTAAGCCACTTTTTGGAACTATTTCCGTTAGTCAGCTGCTGAGGAGTTACTTCTTGGGCCTCTAACTTCTGAGTGAAGTATACCATGTTTTGGAAAGCTTTCGAAAGGGTTCGATTTGCAAATGGGTGTGGGTATACGAATGAAGTACGATGTGATTGATGTTCACAAGGTGTTGCGTAGTATACAAGAGAGTCTAGAACGACCTAATACCCGTATTGTAGTTACTGGTTTTAAACTTACTAGGAGGGAGAAGTTCTTTGCATCGATTTGAAGTTAAAGACAAAGACTGATTGATCATAAATTATATGTACGGTTCAAGTGGTAAGAAAACTGTAAAATATCTTTTACATGAAGCTTAGAACCAAGAAGAAGTCAAAACAACCTCTTGTACGGGTTGGAAACCCATAAAAAGGTTTACCTACTTTATACGGGTGCCCCAAGTAATGCAAACCGCGTAGTTCTCAGGAAATATACACAATTTTTTGTACTTTGTTTCGTTACTAGTATCGTGCACGTTAATGATTATGGAAATGACCATTTTTCTATCTAAGGAAAATCTTAAGCGAAGTATTTAGTGATAAGGGATGAGGATTTTAAAGGGGGATATTTGAAACCACAGAAGGACGAACAATATAGTAATGTAATGGAACAGCGTATTTCGATAAAGTAACTTTTATGTTTTAACTATCTCTAAAAGGTTAACAACACCGAAAATTCATGTGTTCTAACCTCAAAGCTAGGGGAATGGAGAGGGGATAACTTTTTACCTTAACAACGTGACATAGTTTGTATGAAAGGACGGGGGGTCACGCACAATGTTTCTTTCTTGGCGGGAAAAGTCGTAGAAGTACGCGTTCCTAAACTGAAAAGTCGCGCCGAGAAAGAAGCTAGGAAGCAACGAGAGTTTTCCCATTATGCAAGAAGTCGCCCAACGGTCTCATTCCAGGTTGAAAGTTGTACCTGGTCTTAAGCGAAACTATATCTTCAAACAGCTCTTTCAATTATTGTGAGCACAACCCGTCTGCACTCCGTAGCGACTACGTCCATAGGAATGAAACCTCTTGGAGGGCCCGCGACGATGTGAACGCTGATAGCCACACGAGCTTCTCATAATAAGCTTACGAGGAAATGTGTCTTCGTCGACAACCCGCAAGGTGCAGGACCCATAGACCTTAAACCTGTCTGCAACGTTGCGAGGCCCACTTTCCTGTTGCGACAGTGAGGACCATCCGGACTTTGAGGAGCTGACACCATCCTGCGGAGCTGCGTTTCTTGAGAGGACACCAACGTACAGGACAACTTTTGGAACATGTCCACACACGAGCTTCGAAACCAATGGTATGGATGTCTCCCATTCTGTTACGAAGAAAAAAACGAGATATCTTCTTAAGCGCAATAAGGAACAAGCCTGAATTACGGTCTCCAGGGTGTTCGTTCTTCCACAAACTCCGTATCGACATCAGAAAGATGAGAGGGTAGCAGCCATGCTTGCAGAATTCGTGTGCGGAAAATGACCGATCTTCTTCGTTCGCCAGCATCGGTACCTATACGTCCCCTTCCAACAACTAACGGCCCGAGTCCTTCGGGCGGGAATGAGGCCTGCATGGACGTCAGAGTCTGGGACTCGGAGGCGGAGTGGGAGGCATGTCGCGACTGGGAGTTCATTGCCAAGTGTTTCGAATATGTTTTGTTGACATAGGAAATGGCGAAGATGGGGCGGAGAATTCCTGGATGCGGGAACGAGTGATACTTAAGTAAAAAT